>CAIGQW010053631.1:1272476-1288687 GCA_903798125.1 Danio choprae
GAGAGAGAGAGAGAGAGAGAGAGAGAGAGAGAGAGAGAGAGAGAGATAGGGAGAGAGAGAGGGGGAAAATAACAATACATAATATCAATAACAATGATAATAATAAAATAGATTTATATATTAATTATAATATTATAGATAAATTTAAAACAGAAAAAAAGAACAAATAAAGAAGTAGGTAAAGACCTATTTATGATGTGGGAAGATGCTAATAAAATTAACTAATTGTTTTTTTCTCTAGCATTTTTGTTTCTTTATTTTTGGACATTTAATTTGATTTAATATTATACACAGTTGCTACCTCCTCCTGACCCCCTTTCCCCCCTCCCCTCTTGTTTATGTAATGATGAAGGTGTTGTTGGGGAAAAGCTTCAGGCAAAGAGGATCTTCAATGGAGATGTATTCTGTTAATAGGTTTTTCCAGGATTAAATGTGAATGGTATTTCTTGATTTCCAATTCATGAGAATAGTTTTCTTGGTGATAGTTAGGGCCACCAGTAGTAATTGACCATTTGAATTGTTTATATCTATTGTGGATATGTCACCTAACAAGCAGAGGGAGGGAGACACTGGGATGTGACATCCCATAAAGTTGGAGAGTGAGTCAGTAACCTTTTTCTCAAAGTGTGCCATAAGGCGTGAAGGTAAGTGTCTGGGGTGTTTTGTGTGCAATGTGAACCTGTCTCTGAGGTAAAACCCATTTTAAATCATTTCAGCCCAGTTAGATGAGATCTGTGAAGTGCTTTATACTGTATAAATTATAGCATTTTTAGTCATGGAGTACATGTTATTGCAAATTTGAGTCCAGAATGCAGCAATGGGAGTAATGGATAAGTGATTTATCTGATTTTGATATCATTTTGTATATTTGGGAGAGTAATTTTTTTTGAAGGAAGATGTATTAATAAATTCTGAGATTTGAGGGGGAAGATCTAGATTGATTGATTGGTTAAGTAATTTTGATTTAATTTACGATTTGATTTGTAAATATTCCAAGAAGTAATTACCCCCAATGCTGTATGTCTGGGCTATATGGGAAAATGGTGCCAGGTTAATATTATTAAAGATATGCTGAAGTTGTGGGATTCCTTTATCTGCCCATGTGGCTTCTTGTTAGCTAAAAAATCAGGGTTGTTCCAAATTGGGGTTTATTTAGATGGTGTAAGTAGGGCATTTGTAATCTGATGGAATTTCCACCATGCTGTCAGAGTTGCTTCTATTGTTGGCATATTAAAAAAGTGATGTTTTTTGATTGTTTGACTGTGAAAAGGTAATTTTGAAATGTTAATGTCTTTGCAGATTTATTGTTCAATATCTTGCCATGTGTATTCTGATGAGTTAGATTGAATCCATTTGTGTATGTTTTGAAGCTAATTTGCCAGAAAATAGTTGTAGAAATGTGGTGCTTCTAATCCTCCTTGTGATTTTTGTTTCTGTAGGGTTGTCAATTTAATTCTTGGGGTTTTATTTTTCCAGTAGAATTTTGTGATAATTGAATCTAGAGATTTGAACCAGGTACATGTGGGTTGAATCATTGAAAATAAATAGTTTATTTTTGGGAGTATGGACATTTTAGTTACTGATATTCTGCCCATGATGGATTGAGGTTCATCCAACATTGAAGATCGTCATCTATTTTATTAAGTAATGGAGTATAGTTGAGGGCAAACAACTCTGACAGCCAGGCGGAAACATTGATGCCCAAATTTGTGATGTAGTTGGTGCACAAAGGGATTTGTGATGACTGGGATGTCACATCCACACTGGTGGAATTTAATGGAAGTATAGCAGATTTATTCCAGTTGATTGAGTATTCAGAAATATTTGAAATGGTATCAATAAGTTTTATTGTTTCTTGTAATGATGTTTGGGGATTTTGTAAGTATAATAATATATCATCAGCGCAAATTTTATTTTAAGACTTATTTTATGGTGTATGTTTAATGTTTGAATTCCTTTGATGTAGTTGTTTTTTCCATGAATATGGTGCATAGAGAGGGAGATAGTGGGCATCCTTGTCTAGTTTCCCGGTGTAGAGTGAAGCTGCGTGATGTTAGTCCGTTAGTAATGATGGTAACTGAGGGTGTAGAGAATTTTAATCCAGTTAATAAATGACTCCCCAAAACCAAACCTCTCTAATGTGGAGAACAGGAATTTCGAGTTCATTTTGTCGAAGGCTTTTTCTGCATCGAGAGTGACTATGATAGATTTGTTTTTGTTTATTGATGAGTGGAGTCTTAGGTTTACGAGTCTGCGTGTATTGTTTGATGCTTGTTTACCTTTAATGAAACCGGTATGGTCTGGATGTATTATAGATGGCATATGTTTTTCTATTTATGGGAAAGAGCTTTAGCAATTATTTTAGTGTCTACGTTAATTAGTGAGATTGGACTTTAGCTTGACGGGTCTTGGGTCTTTATAGGGTTTGAGAAGAAGTGCAATTGTGGCTGTGTTCGTGGTGTCTGGAAGTTTTGATTTTTGTTTTGATTCATGTATTAAACGGATGAAGAGTGGTGATAAAATAGACCAAAAGTGTTTGTAGAACCCAACAGGACCTGGGGATTTATTGTTGGGCATGAGTTTAAGAGCATTAGAAATTTCTTGTTCTGATAAAGGGGATTCAAGAGTATTTATTTGCTGTTTGTTTAGTTAAAGTAAGTTGATATTGCTAACAAATGAATTTATATCATCCTGTGATGGATTTAAAAAAATATTTAATTTACTGTAAAATTTTTGATAAACTTTATTTATTTCTTCTGGTGAATTGGTGGGTTTCCCTGCTGAGTCCTTAATGACTGATATTGTTGTTTTTTCTTTATTGTGTTTGATTTGATTAGCCAGATATTTACCAGATTTTTTACTATGATGGAAGTGTTCTTGTCGTAGTCTATGAATAAGGAATTGAGTGTGTGCATTAATTAGTTTATTTAATTGTGATTTATATTTTCTTAGCATATCTTGTGTTTCATCTGTTGGATTATTCATGTTAATTGTTTATTATTTATGTTAATGTGTTAATAAAGACTGTTCTGAAAGAAAAAACAAACAAACTTCTGCTTATTCTCAAAATCAATTTATTTTGTACTTTACAAAACAAATGATCTATTGTGTCTTGTTTTCTGCCTCACTTGGCGGTATATCTTGAGCGCAATGACAATTCTGTGTCATTGTCTTTTTATAATCAGGGGGCTCAGTGCCATTAAGTCTTTCAGAATGATTCATTTTCAGGTTCACAGCTCAGTTATGGGGTTCCATCAGAATGAACCCGGCAAAGAAAGATATGCTTATAAACAACAGGGTGTCACATAGATAAAATACTCCTCATGTATATTCTAGACCAACAGCAAATGTGATTGTCAGATTTGCTTGTAAATCTATTTGGGAAATAGATGACCATTCAATCTGCAGATTAGATCCTTACACCTTTATCCTCATGTCCTAGGGCTCAGTTTCAATGTCCACAGTCCTAAATCTGATCTGAGTTCAAATAAGGCAACCTGGCGATCTGCACTGTTCTCCATAATGCAAATATTCCCAGCTCAGCACTCAGAGAATCAAATATAATGCGTTTTGTTCTCCACAAGGGTTACTTTTATGGTACGGGGCGTGTCTATTATGGGGAAAATGAGGTGATTTTTCACATTTTTCTTTCAGGCAGTGTCCCGCTGAGAATTCCATCTCATGCAGGAGGACAGACCATCATTCCGGCAAATAGCATCACGAAGGCCAAACTGCAAAAGGACGTGGCTTTACTGGTAAAGGACGCAAAATATAATGTAATAAGAAAATGTGGCCACCGTTTGCATCCCCTTTGAAGATCCGTGCAGCTGTGGCAATTAAGTAAATGTTTTAGCATGATGCACAATGTAAAATGAATCAGTCACATGCATCAGTTACTCAGCCGGATTGTCTATAGAAGCAGTACTTGAAGTTAAAGAGAAAAAAAAGAAGGGACTCTCATTATTACTCTCTCTTGTTTTTTTTTAATATACATTTTAAAGTAAATGCACCTCTTTGCTTTTTTTCCACAACATATATTTATTTAAAATTACAAATCTGGGGGTTTGCAGTATATGATTAAAGGTCCCCAGATAATGAAGCAGGCAAGCTCACTCGCTGCATGTTCCTAATAAACATGTGCAAGCATGAGCTGTTATTATTGGTGATGATGAAGATGATGGAGCTCAAGTGCTTCTGTGGGAGCTTGTTCTGTTTCCCACAGTTTGTAAGATCCATGTGATGTAGACATATACATATGCAACATTCAATTTCAATCTTAGTCACTGCCACAGTGAGGAGGAGGAGTTATAGACACAGTGGTTAATTATGTTCAATCTATTGAACAATGCCACCATTAACCAGAGTTTATAACTGTGCTGTTGTTCAGGGATGACATTCAGTCCAACATTGTGACTGTATTAATATTAATAATTGTTATTATTAGTATTATTATTGTTACTTGAACCAACATAAAGAAATAAGTACTATTTAAGCTAGTATTCAAGGCATTCATCAAGGCAACATTTCTCATTATTTATGTATTCATTCATTCATTTTCCTTCAGCTTAGTCCCTTTTATTCATCAGGGGTCACCCCAGCGGAATGAACCGCCAACTTATCCAGCATATGTTTTACACAGCGGATGCCCTTCCAGCTGCTATCCAGTACTGGGAAACATCCTTACACACTCATTCACACACATACACTACGGTCAATTTAGTCAAGTTTATTAAATTCACCTATAGCGCATGTCTTTGGACTGTGGGGGAAACCAGAGCACCCAGAGGAAACCCACGTCAACACGAGGAGAACATGCAAACTCCACAAAGAAATGCCAACTGGCCCAGCCAGGACTTGAACCAACGACCTTCTTGCTGTGAGGCAACAGTGCTAACCACTGAGCCACCATGTTGTTATATTTATTTATTTATTTATTTATTTATTTATTTATTTATTTATTTGTATCTTATCAACCTCTAACAGGTTAATTTTAGTAATTTATACTAAAATGATAATATGTACCCTTGAATTACTGTAAACCTTTAAAGAAACAGTCCTCTTTTTATGGGAATAGACTCATTTTACCTACAGTACACAGTACTCCGATTGCTGTCATACCATGGCTGCAGCAGGCACAATTATATTATGCAGCACTGTTACCTATTTACAAGCACTGGGCAATATCATTGCACCTGCTGCAACCATAAATAAACAAATAGGAAAACATATTAAAATGACAAAACTCTTTTAATAAGCTTAAAAACTAAAATGAAAACAGAATATAAAAAATGAAAATCTAATTGAAAATAATAATAAACGCCTTAATAGCACATCACTGATACTAAAATAACGCTGCGTGTCACACCGCCTTGCATAATTATATAACCTGCAGAACTACCACTGGAATGAACAAGCACAGAAACAAATGCAGTGATACAAAATGTGAAACATTTAATACCATAAAATCAGGAACACTCTTGTAATCAACCCCAGAACTGAAACTAATGCAAAGTAACTAATAACTAGCAGCTAGAATGCCTGTCTTCACACTCCTCATAATCTGCTCTGCCTGAATCAATGTGCCGAAACATCACCTGAAAATCGATGAGCTTTCAGCGAGTGCGTCTGTTCGTATTAATGTGCCCCAGGCCATTGACCCGAGAGGTGATAGAGACGGCGTTCTCCAGAGATGTCTGCTTTGCTGGCACTGGAAAGATCCACCACGAAGACCTCCACATATTGCTTCTCTCAAAGACTTTTAACTTCTCATACTTCTCATCACAGCCCACTCATTTTCAGCCAACCTCTTGCACAAGATCACGCCGCAATATGTGTTGGTTAGGGTGTATTGTTTAATAACACACCTTGTGCAGTACACTTGAAGTGACAGTACAACATTGTGGTTCTGAGTGGGATGACACGTGACTCTATATGCGCTCTTCTCTACATTTACGAAGAGATGCAGATAGTCATTAAAATGTCATTAGATTGAGTTCAGAGGGCCATCCAATGAATCACACAACTAGTGTCTCCAGAGGGAGGCCTGTGACTGAATGTTATAGACATGAGGATCACAAAGGGTTGTAATCATGCGTGTGGAGGTGGGGAAAGTATAGAAGGGGGCGAGCGCCTTTGACATGAGGTACTGTATCAGCACCGAGTTCTCAACAATTTTTTAAAGCCCTTTTACATCAAACAAGATGGCAAAGTACAAGCCAAATAAATCATGCTAAAATGAATAACAACAAGCTTTGTTAAACAATCGTACTGTGCATATTTGTATTCTGCAAACTGTAATTTGAATGAATTAAAAGATCATACACAAACGATTAAAGCAGAATGTTTTATTTTAAATTCAGTTGTAGTTTTCTATTGCAATAGATGGATGGATGGATAGATTTCTGACAAAATGCTAATCCATGCTAATCTTTTTCAATATGATAAAACATGACGGCATCAATTCCCCTGTTGCTGGTTTGAGATGGTGTCCTTGCTGGTCATATGGTGTATTATTTCCTTTGTTTAATTTAATATTTATATTGTAAAAATTGTCTTCTTCAACTCACTACCATTTACTCATTGTTGTATTCCTCATATACTTTTCTTTCCTCCTCTCTTTAATGCCTCCTTTCCAAACTCATAGACAATAAACAATTTAGAGATGTACATTTTATACCCATAACAATCACAAACTAACACCGTGACCTCACATAATGTTCCTCAATTCCAAGAACGCAGAGATGAATGCTGCATTATGTATTATTCCTAACAACTTGTTTTATCAAAAAATTATTTAAAAGTTACAGAATTTATACAATGATTTATTGCCCCCCCCCTTTCCTTTACAGTGCATCCAGAAAGTATTCAAAACGCTTCACTTTTTCTACATTTTTTATGTTACAGCCTTATTCCAAAATGGACTAAATTCATTTATTTCCTCAAAGTTCTACACACAATACCCCATAATGACAATGTGAAAAAAGATTTTTGGAAATTGTTGCAAATTTATTAAAAATAAAAAAAACCTGAAAAATCACATGTACATAAGTATCCACAGCCTTTGCTCAATACTTTGTTGATGCACCTTTGGCAGCAATTACAGCCTCAAGTCTTTGGGAATTTTGCCCATTCCTCTTTGCAGTACCTCTCAAGCTCTATCAGGTTGGATGGGAAGCGACGGTGTACAGGCATTTTCAGATCTCTCCAGAGATGTTCAATAGGATTTAGGTCTGGGCTCTGGCTGGGCCACGCAAGGACATTCGCAGAGCTGTTGTGAAGCCACTCCATTGATAATTTGGCAGTGTGCTTTGGGTCATTGTCCTGCTGGAAGATGAACCGTCGCCCCAGTCTGAGGTCAAGAGCACTCTGAAGCAGGTTTTCATTCAGGATGTCTCTGTACATTGCTGAAATCGTCCCCACAGCATGATGCTGCCACCCCATGCTTTACTGTAGGGATGGTACATTACTGTACATGCTTTACTGGTGATGAGCAGTGCCTGGTTTTCTCCAAACGTAACGCCTGGCATTCACTCCAAAGAGTTAAATTTTAGTCTCATCAGACCAGAGAATTTAGTTTCTTATGGTCTGAGAGTCCTTTAGATGCCATTTGGCAAATTCCAGGTGGGGAGTGGCTTACGTCTGGTCACTCTACCATAGAGGCCTGATTGGTGGATTGCTGCACAGATGGTTGTCCTTCTGTAAGGTTGTCCTCTCTCCACAGAAGAACGCTGGAGCTCAGTCAGAGTGACCATTGGGTTATTGATCACCTCCCTGACTAAGGCCCTACTCCTTCAATCACTCAGCTTAGATGGCCGGCCAGCTCTAGGAAGAGTCCTGATGGTTCCAAACATCTTCCACTTACGGATGATGGAGGCCACTGTGCTCATTGGAACTTTTAGAGCAGCAGAAACTTTTCTGTAACCTTCCCCAGACAATTCCTTTGTCTTCATGCTTGGTTTGTGCTTTGACATGCACTGTCAACCCTGGGACCTTATATAGACAGATGTATGCCTATTCAAATCATGTCGAATCAGCTGAATTTACCACAGGTGAACTCCAATTTAGCTGCTGAAACATCTCAAGAATGATCACTGGAAGCAGAATGTACCTAAACTCAATTTAGAGCTTTACGGCAAAGGCTGTGAATACTTATGTAAATTTTTGTGTATTTGTGTTTTTCTTATGTACATTTTTTCATTTACGTGACTTTTCCAGGTCAAGTTATTATTATTTTTGTATAATAATATAATATTATTAAAATAATAAAAAAGGCTTGTCTTATTTTAAATCATAAATCCTTGAAGGTCTGCTAAAGCCCCTTAGTGGGGAAACCACTAGTCTAAACCATTCTCTCTTTCACAAACACTTGCTACAATGCCATTTGGGGCTGAATCATCACTAACAGATACTGACAAATGAAACATTCATTTTTCTGGGAACCAGGCTAGCTTGTAGCAATTAGCATCCTAACCAGACAGTCAATCTTGATTGTGAATATAATAAAATAATGTCTAAGAGAGACTTTTGGACCCCAACAAACCATATGGTTTGTGATTTAAAATACCAGTTCAGCCATTCTTTCCATCCCATTAAGTCTAATGTGGATAAATTAAAACCGTTCTACGAATTATGCGCGCCAGTTATAGTATCTGCATGTGCAAGACACCTATGTTTTATTACCATATGTTTTATACATGCAACTGCAGAACATCTGCTGTGAGCCAGTGTTTCACTTTCTCTTAGCACAGAAAACTATCCTTATGGGAATGCTTTTTTGTGTGTTTGGGGGAGTGTGAGTGATTCCAGTGTTTACACAGCACACATAATGCTCACATCTCATGTCATAATGTAAAAATGCTTGTTTTTTTTTTTTTTTTTTTTCCTCAAGGTAATTCATAGTCACGTTCGTGCCTAAAAAAAGCAAACGGCGAGATGATGAGATAAACAAAGAGAAACAAGACAAAATGAAATCTCTTCTGTAAACAATGGCTCTGTGGATACTGAGGCAGTAAAAAATAAATAAAAAAATAAAAAGGACTGCCTAAGATTGTGACTGCAGACTATGGATGAGACAGGAATTAACCTTTTGAATAATGAGATCAAGGGCTTTGAAACATGAAGAACCTGTCTGCTAGCTGTTCATTTAAAACTAAATTAATAGTAGATTGTTCTTTGTACAATTGTGCAATTTCTTTTAAACATCTCATGAACCTTGCTGTCTATGGAGAGAGCTCTCGAATTATATCTAGAATATTTAACTTTGTTTTCCAATAAAGAACAAACATCTCAGGGGATTTGAAACAACATGAGAGTTAATTAATAACAGAATGTTTTTGATGATCCTTTAATGTATGTAGCCATTTTACTGCTCTTATTTAAAAGGCACAGTCTGATTGCAGAGTGTTTCTGACAGATGACGAAAAGTGAATATAGTCATAAAGAATCAAAAACAGTCCCAGAATACCACAATGTAATCTCTTCACAGCATCTCACAAATAAACCTATGGATTATGGATAACAACAAAAACCTGTCTCACAGCAGGTGACCTGAAGTTCAAAGTTTGTCTTGAAATTTCTTGTTGAAGGCGCTGAATCTGTACACAAGTGTTGCTTTGATGGCTGGAGTGGTGCTTCGGAAAAGACAGAACTAACGCAGATAACATGCTGACTGCTCGTGGGCTAAATATAGCATGCTGACAGAACACTAAAGCACTCTCCAGGAAGATGTCTTTCTCTTATATTTATAGGAAGTGTGACCTTTTGACCTTTTTATTTGGAATGTTTTAGATCAGAAAGGCTAGTGTGGAACTTTGCAAATTAAAAGCTCTAACAGAACTGTTATTTTAACGTTTCTTTTTCTCTTCTTCTCAACGTTTAATGTTTTTGGTGGCCTTAATTCAAGTCAAACGAAATAGCTATGGCTTTGAAAAGTGTAGTAACCAATAAAATGTTTATTTTGGATGACTTTTACATTGTTTTATGAAGTAATTTTGACCATGATAAAAAGGCGCTCTGTTGTGATAATTTAATATTTACCCCCTCATTTGTTTACGTACGCATACTACAAATTTTTGCAGTATATGCGCAGTCAGCAGTGCGATGATAAAGCGGTGCAACTGAAAACCCGATAGTGCCTCTCACTGCAGATTTAGTTTTCTAGATTTTTCTTCTCAGCCTAAATATACAGCTATGTATTATTCATAGCATGATGTGGCAAAAGTGTTGCAGAAATTGAGCAGAGGAGCACTTGCCCAGCATATTGACTGACTTCACAATGATGATGCACAGCTTCCCTCCTAAACCATACAATCTGAACCGAAGCCATCAATGAATTCTCTTTCCCACAGCTAAAAAGCTGCATACAAATTTAAAATAGCACTTTTCACTGTTTATATATTTAGGAATAGAAAGTTTGTTGGCTAGTCATTCATGTAATATATATTTATGTATAAAAAAGCATGTTTCTGCTACTGAATAAAAATGAAATTTTCTCTTAATTGCGAGTTTTATTTTTTAAAAATCCCTTATTATGAATTATAATAGTCAGAATTGGCCGATATAAACCCTCAATCTAAAGAAGGTCACTGGTTCGAGCCCCGGCTGGGTCAGTTGGCGTTTCTGTGTGGAGTTTGTCATGTTGGTGTTGATTTCCTCTGGGTGCTTCGGTTTCCCCCACAGTCCACAGACATGCGGTGTAGGTGAATTGAATAAACTTAATTGGCCATAGTGTATGTTTGTGAATGAGTGTGTATGAATGTTTCCCAGTACTGGGTTGCAGCTGGAAGGGCATCCGCTGTGTAAAACATATGCTGGATAAGTTGGCGGTTCATTCCGCTGTGGCGACCCCTGATGAATAAAGGGACTAAGCCGAAGGAAAATGAAACCCTCAATTCAGACTAAAGGAAAAATATATTTTTTTCTGTATTTTTGAGGCTTCATGAAAATCGTTCAGGGACAAAACCCCAATACTTTATTTTGCTTTGTGGTGAAATGTTTTTGCTTTAGCTATGTTTGGAACTATTTTCACTGAAGATGAAAAAACAAGTAATGCAAATAAAATGCTTTTTGCTAAATCTGCTAAATTAAGCTAACATTAATTTATATTGTAAAGTGTGAAAACTGAATATTCAGCTTTACTTTGAACAGTTCTTCTTTACAGGATGCCTACTGTTTCACATATTATTGTTTTAAAATAGCAAACAGGGTGAAGTATATGTTGCACAGTGTGCAGTAAACAGCATGCTAGTTTTCCATTCTGAAGCTGTTGTGTTTCCTGGTGGGATGCAGAATGTAAGGGTTGAACATATGGTGTTGATTTCTGCAGAACCATGTACAAAGATTTTTACAAAACCTATAAGGATGTTTTACACAATAATACAATACACATTACATATCTTTATTTTATATTGTAGATTTGGTACAATGTCTACCTTTAAATCTATATTTATTTTATATTTAATCTAGTGCTGTAGATTAAAAATGTGAACAGATTAATCGCAATCATGGTCTCTGATTCATTCATTCATTCATTCATTTTCATTTCGGCTTAGTCCCTTTATTAATCTGGGGTCGCCACAGCGGAATGAACCGCCAACTTATCCAGCATATGTTTTACGCAGCGGATGCTCTTCCAGCTGCAACCCATCTCTGGGAAACATCCATACACACCCATTCACACTCATGCACTACGGACAATTTAGCTTACCCAATTCACCTGTACCGCATGTCTTTGGACTTGTGGGGGAAACCGGAATACCCGGAGGAAACCCACGCCAACACAGGGAGAACATGCAAACTCCACACAGAAACGCCACTGACCCAGCCGAGGCTCGAACCAGCGATCAGCAACCTTCTTGCTGTGAGGCGAACGTGCTACCCACTGAGCCACTGTGAGGCCCATGGTCTCTGATTAATCTAGATTAATTAATTATTGATCTAATTAATTAATTCTCCTTAGGCTTAGTCCCTTTATTCATCAGGGGTCACTACAGTGGAATGAACCCATGTGAAAACGGGAAAAACATGCAAACTCCACACAGAAATGCCAACTGACCCAGCCGGGACTCGAACCATTGACCTTCTTGCTGTGAGGCGACAATGCTAACCACTGAGCAACTGTGTTGCCCTAATCTTGATTAGTAATCACAAATTTAAAATGTGTGATTTAACTATAAATATTCAATGTTGAAATAAAGAAGTGCTTGACAATCTACAGTAGTTTAAAGATACAAATCCTCTAGTTTTATTATCTTAGTATTCTTGTAGTTTACTATATTAATTTTAAAAGTGAATGAGTGCAGTTTTCAGTTGTCATTGATTAGCTGTGCTGTTAAACTAAGGTAGTTTTGGCCACTTACTGATGTCCGGTGCAATGGAAGTGCCTTCTGCAAACTCACTCACTTTTCTAGCTTCTTCAGTATCGCACAGTTGATGTATTCTCTTAACAATAGTCCCCATCAATGTTCATGGCGAGGCAGTACCAATGTCGACAGGTCTGCAGTCTGAGAATATCCATTTAATGATGGAATGATTTCACTTTACAGTTGCATTATTGGTAACCGGCTTGCACTGCTGCACTCATTCAGACCTTTAAATCCAAATAAGAGAAGGACTGTGCTGAACTGATAATTAACCAAGAAGTGTGTGACAGCCGTTGTTTTCCAGAGCTTTTAAAATGCATTTGACAGACGTAGTGATTATCTACTTTCATTTATTCATGCAAAAAAACAAAAACAGAAGTACATAAACATCTTAATGATGGAATTATGCTAATTCACTCACTGATATGAAGTCCTTAATCCAGACCAGTCTTACTTAAACATATTTCCCTCTTAGCACTTATCATAAATGTTCATCTCACAGTCATTTTGTAAACATTATGAATCATTTCTTAGAAATCAGTAAGGTTGTGGAGATTGTCTTGTTTATTTACAGATTTATTGTATTGTGAGAAAGCTGAGTGAATATAGTCTTAGGAGTTCTTGTACACTTTTCAATTTTTATTGTTCTCGTGCACTTCTGGAGTGACAGGATAACAAATCATTTTGACTGGACAGCAGAGAGACTGTATCAGGAGAAGTTTGCGGCAAACAGAAAGTTTAGTCTTTCAACTTTTCTTTTTTGTGTGTCTGTCATCTCACCATCGATCTATGTAACTGTTAGCACAAGAATCACAAGTGGATTCCTTAGCGCTGAAACTGCTCTGTAGGTTTATTCTGTAACATTAACATGATGAAATTGTCAATTTTGCATGTTTTTGTTTTATGTAATTATCAACGGTTAACAAAAATTAAAAGGCAACACAAAAATTGTAGTACGTAGGCAACAAAATACACATGGTAAGGCAAAACAGAAACAAACAAAAAACGTTTGTCAAAAAAGTCAAGTATTTCCTGTAGGAGCTCTCTATATAGTATTATTTTAGTTAAATGACATTACCAATTCTTTCTCAATCCTTGTTTGAAGGCAGGGTTTCAAGTAGGGGTTCACATTTTTTGATTGTAAGGATGCACTCACTATGCTATCCGAACTGTGCCCAGGTGTGGTTCACTGGGCCAGCACTGGCCCAGTTGAAAGAGGTGTGCCAGAGCATGGTTCGGTTGGGCTTTGGCATGGTACGCTAGTAGTGTGAGTGCAAAGCACGCCTGAGCCTGAAACTAAAGATGCGACGTCACTTTTAAGGGACTGTTTCATATGGATTTATTAATCATTCTTACTTTCAATGAACACGAACCGTCATTGTTTATTAAAGACCCAAACCCCGCTCTGCACATCAGCTGCACCTTTAGCAAACCTCCTAATATGTGCAGCACGATGACTTTTATGGTAATTTATGAGTATCAAAAGTTGTGGATTTGTTCTGCAAAATATTTGACTGTGTGTCACTGCATCCCAAATGACTAAAACCATATAACTAAAGAAATCTACACTTTTCTCTTCCTGTTAAACTGAACAGTCGCATCGATGACGTAAGCGTGCTCAGGTTCGGTAGGTAAAGATAAAGTGTGAGTGCAGGCGGGAGAGGGGGGTGGGTGGACAACCGTGCACTGTTCAAGGCAACTGTGCCTAGTGAGAGTATGCCCTAAGACCCTTAAGACGGTCAAACCAGTATTGCCAAGTCTGTGGCTTTCCTTCAGAATTAGTCTACTTTTACATATTTGGTGGAGGTAATTTCAGTCTCAAGTTTCAATTTAAGAAAACAATGTTTTTTTTTCGTTTTTTTTTTTCAACTATTCAGTTTAGATTAAGGCCATCTCTACAGCAAATTATATTGCCATGATCCAACTTAAATATAATTTTTAATGTTAAGTGACTTTGTCAAATAAGCCCAAATATGAAAGCTAAAATCTCCACATTGTGCTTTTGTTACACAGACAAAATCACAACCAAAAGCATGTGGTGATGAAAAAGTCATATGATAAGCCAATGCTCATCACAAACAGCTTTCCCACAAACAGAGAAACATACAAATATATATATAAGTTACGAATTAAATTAAAAATCCTTAATCAAAAATTTGTTTAACCAACACGTAACAACAGGGATTAAAAATAAAATCTCTGTTGCCCTCGTGCTCTCCCCAAAATATAAACCAAAACAAACCACTGAGAATAAACAAGAAAATATGATTTATTTACAGAAAATAAGGAGCAAAATAACATCGGGAGGGGTTAAGCCAAAATAAATGACAATAAACCAAACTAACTAAATTAGAGCAACCTTCCCTGAAAAATAAATAAAAAAAATTAAATACAGAAAACTTACCTCCCTACTAACAACACAGGAAAAAAATAATAATAATAAACAAAGGCACCAAACCTCCCTACCATGCTCCAAGCCAGACAGGGAGACAGAAAACCGGGTTTCTCCCGTTAGAATATACAATATCATTATATATATGTATATCATTACTATGATTTAAGATTTATATCGTGATATGAGATTAGGCATTGAGTCTCATGCGTTCCAATAGGACATAAAAGCACACTTTTATGGCATTTTTAAAATCCCTTCTGGAAAGCTGCCTGGCCTGTAACATATTAAGCAACATGACATAGCTGTGCCTGTGGATTCAGTCCTCCCACATCTCCATCATTCAACTGTAGCAGTGCATGACATGGCTTCTCTTTATCAATGTTCTCTTTTAAGAACAGTCACTGCGAAGGGTCAACCGATGGGGTTTTTGCCAACGAATGGCTTCTTTATAATTTGAAATGCTCTCATGCTTTTTCCTCTTAACATTTGAAATGGAGAGCATTAAAAGAATGATTTGCAGTCTGATTTTGTGAGTGCCTTGCAGAATCAGCCCCTGTCTGAAGAGTATTCCTCTCAAATTGAAGCTTGACATTTACAGGGGCTTGTTAAAAGGTGAGCACTCTGTCTTCATGGTGTGGGAAGTAATGAAGAGCTCGTCCACCGTACAGATGAAAAGGAAAAGAGAAAAACAGCCTCTGCCTACTTCCTACCAGGTAGCAGAGCTGTTTTATGTATCCCCCCTTTAATCAGTAGGCTGACATTCATTGCCAGCCACAGCAGTAGAGCGAAGTTAATCATATTTAGATAAGAGTTTCACCAGGCAAAGCACATCCTTTTATTAGCCAAGAGTGTTTTCTTTTGTCATTAATTTTCCGTTCAGACTGTTTGAAGATGTAAAAGGAGGCAAGTGACCCTGAATTGACTATGGTCTTCTGTTCATAAACACATCTAATCAATATAGGGACTCTCTGAATTTAAGAATAAAGTGTGGCAATTGTTTTACGACATATAGAAGGAAAAAAAATAAAGTAGAAAGATCAATACATTGATTCGGCCATGACACTTTTGGGGATTTTGACATTAAGTTTGAGCAGTTGATAGGAGGCTACAATGTCATTGAAATTAAAAAAAAAAGTGATTAAGCTGCTGATGAAGAAGATACAGTTTAATCTATGTTGAAAGTTACACCATTTTCTTTGTAAATCCAATAAAAAAAGTTTTAAATGTTTACATGCCAAATTTACTCCTTTACGATCAGTAGTAAACAGACCTGTTTCTTAAAGCGAAATTGAAAATTGTGGGATAATAAAAACACACCATGCCAAGTTAACACAAGACAATAACTAAATAAGGATAATATAATTATAGGATTGAGTTTACTATAAAGATTTAATTACACTGAAAGAAAGAAAGAAAGAAAGAAAGAAAGAAAGAAAGAAAGAAAGAAAGAAAGAAAG
>CAIGQW010053631.1:1305618-1327461 GCA_903798125.1 Danio choprae
AATATCTTCTTTTGGGTTCAACAGAATGCAGAAAGTCATAAAGGTTCCTTTAAGCAGCATTTACAAAATTTTTTTAACAATGTATGACTGACAGCTACAGTTTTTCAATAATCACTAACAAATTAAATAATGATTGTATCTATAATTTCTGTATATTTTCAGTAAACACGTAGCCATAGGACACAACATAGATTTCAGTATTAGTAAAAGAAATGTCAAATTGAGTGCATTTTGGGATAAAGTGTCCCACTCTGTTTGGGTACTGCAGTTTGCCTGATGTAAAAGGACCTCAGTGTTCTATTATCATGCCAGACAGACAAGCAGCAGAATAAACTCACAAGAACTTTATTGAAAACAACCTCTGAATCACCTTTGCCAAGAGCATTGCCCTCCAAATGCTTCCACTCTACAACTGCCGAGAGTTCATGAATTCATGAGCGACAATGGTAAATATATGAAACAGACAGACCACATCGCAAATCTTTTTCAATATCCGAAGGTCTTTTGAACTTGTCTACTCTGCAAATGCAGTGAAAAAACTATTTGTCTGAAAAGGAACAGAGCACCCTTCTTCCCATAATCACAAGCAGACAGTCAAGATTCATAGTATTAGCCATTAATGGGCCCCTCTAATTGCAATTAGCGACTTTGTGCAGCAGCTTCTAGTAGGTCAACCTTCGGATATAACCTTTCGTATTTCTCTGGTGCATGCAAGAGTTTGAAAGGATTACTTTTTGCCTGCGATGAGCACAGCAGGGGACAGCTTCTTTTAATGTGGGGGATATTGCTTTCAACGTGGCCTAATTGGCTAAATGAATAATGGGCCTGCTCTCCCTTTCTCTGTCAGAGGAACAAATGAATTTGAGTCGCTCTCCAAAGAATTGAATCACTGACCGGCCATCTTGGAGAGCACTTATTATTTTGCATTCATTTCTTAAATTACGGAGTGACAAGGTCACCTCCATACATGCACTAGTAAGTGGAAGTCCTGTGCTGTTCATAACAGTGCTATCTAATCAATACAGGCGGGAGCAATCTGCCCACTTTATTCTCCTCAGCCAATTAAGGTCAGTAGGTCAGCATGCATCGCAATGTTCTGACTCGTTCCTGATTCAAGCGGAGGAAACAGCAAACACTTGATTGTAATGCAAATAATAAAATCATTCGTCATCTGTCGGACTGCATCTACAAATGCCACAGACACGGTTCAATTATGCTCTTTTGTTTGCGAGCTGGCTGTAAAATAGTTTATGTGCTGAACAGCTGCTTTGTCTAATGCACCAATTTCCATCCGCAAATCCATTTAGACATCCCAAATTACAAGCAAGCAGATAAAAGATTTGACAAAATTTGACAAGTGATCATAAAAATTGGCGGCGTTTATTGGCTGCGTAAAGTTTTAAGTGGGAAAAAAATGCACTGGCATTTATTACTACTGAGATCACACTGTGTTTCTTCAGTTATTTATTTGTTATCCAAGTCAGGGGTTGTCAAACTTATTTTAAACACCAAGGACACACAGTTATGATTATTTCCTTTTCCAGAGATGTCCTTAATAATATATAAAAGCAGCAAGATATTCTACAGGAAAATTATACTGTGTGAAAAATAATAGCTTTTTATATTGTAAAGACATCATGTTGCTTTCAGAATGAAACAGTTGGCCTTTTATGCAGATGTTTATTTATTATTACAACAGTTCTTTCTGGTTCTTGAATCTGATTGGCTGAAGGGCATGCAATATTCTAGCGATCACAGCACTTCTTCACTGGACCCATTCCTAACTGTGAATGTCTTAGTGGAGGACGGAACTCAATATAGCTGACCAAATACTGCTGCGGTTATGGGCTTCCAAATATAAAGATCTATTGATTGTTTACTGTTAGAAATTTCCTGTAGAATCTACAGTAACTTACTGGCAGCAGTTCACCAGTCATTAACTGTAAATCACTAACAGCAAAAATACTGTATTTACATTTACAGCACCATTTATGTTGCTGTATATGTATTTACAGTATTGACTGTCTTTACTGTAAAATATCCGGTAATTTTCACAATGCAACTTTAAAATACCATAACATACTGCCTAACTGTCCTATAGTAAAATACAGTTCATATTACAGTTAAAAACGGTCTCATTTATAGCTAAGAATATCTATATTTATGCATTCCTACATTCGTTAATTTCATTCATTCATTTTCTTTTCGGCTTAGTCCCTTTATTAATCTAGGGTCGCCACAGCGGAATGAACTGCCAACTTATCCAGCATATGTTTTACGCAGCGGATGCCCTTTCAGCTGCAACCCATTATTGGGAAACACACATACACTGTGGACAATTTAGCTTACCCAATTCACCAATAGCGCATGTCTTTGGACTTGTGGGGGAAACTGGAGCACTCGGAGGAAACCCTTGGGAACACGGGGAGAACATGCATACTCCACACAGAAATGCCAACGGACTTAGCCAAGGCTCAAACCAGCGACCTTATTGCTGTGAGGTGACAGCGCTACCCACTGCGGCACCGCGCTGCCTTTTTGTTAATTTAATCTCATGATTTCAGTTTTAATAAAAAGAAAGAAAATAATTATATTATCAAATGTGATTATAGCAAAAAAAAACAGGCTACACTTTAAATCCCAGTTTGAAAGCTCCTGCTCAAAGTCACATCAGCGCATCAGGCAGGATTAGAGTGAGGAGAGAAGTGAAAAGTTTAGCAGTTTGTGAGGTGTGAACAATCAGCGAGTCACAAATTCTTAACCTGCAGCGGCAACGAGTGTGATGATGGGTTGAGTTAATCCATCAGATTTTCTTTAATTGCTACACTGCTGTTTTTATAATGAGGTCCCATTAAGTTGTCACCCAGTGATAACGTGTGTGACCCTGGGGCAAGAAATGAGATTAAGCTCCAGTGCCGTCCCGCCTTCACACTCTCTCAGCTCCTGTCATTCCTTCAGCGGCAGCGTACAGAGAGTGACTGAAGAGCAGTCTGGATGAAGAGGACAGGTGTCTTTAAGCTGAGCAATGATGCCGGGTGTGAGGACACAGGGGTGGTGATTCATTTCACATTGTTGTCAAGGACAGCAGCTTCCAGGGTCGCTTCTTTCTGTGTGTTTTAAATGTCACTATGATGATGTTTTTTTTTAACGCCGATTGATTGTGGCTAATTAAGGATGAATCTTAATTGTACTGTTCACCTTGACTGCAGAATTTATCAAGTGAGAGTTATTTCCATCGTGCTCATAATTCATAATGCACTGTTTGCTTTATCCAGGCACCAGGGTGCTGGATTGATTTGGCAGAAACCTCGTGGTAGTGACATGTGTTCTTGTAAACTTTTGAGAGAGTACGGCTCCTCTTAGAAACTATGAATTTACTTTTTTCTGTATAAGTGATAAGCCGTGAGACGAGGGTGGGATGTCAAAACAGAAATGTTGGGTAAATTAATTTTTTTAAAAGTAATATATTACAATCTTGAGTCTTGAGATTGTAATATATTTAAAACAACAACAGCAACAACAACAACAACAACACAAAATCTAAAGAAAAAAAACTGCAAGAATAACATTTTTCACATTACTTTCTTTAAAAAGCAACTGAGTAACACATATAGTTACCTTTTTTTTTTTTACTTGACTTAAGATTGTAATATATTACTTTTAAAATTAACATGATCCAACACTGCAGAAGAGGTTTTTTGAAGCATGCTGGATTCTGGCACAAGCCAATACTTTCAAAGTAGGAAAAAAGACTTTTGGAAGTCCCAGCAAGAAACAAAATATTCAAAAAACATTTATTATTTTTTTTAATTTTGTATTCAACAGAAGAGAAAATCAAATCTCCATGCTTTGCAAATCTGCATCCAGACCCCTCTAATTTGTTAAGCTTTTATGGAGAATGCGTTCAATGAGCTGTTTATTGAATCATTCACCATAAGAATCATTATGTGATAAATTTTGATCTGCCCGTTTAGATGATGAAGAGGCAGTTAATTTAAATCCGTAAATATAGATCCTAATTTGGCTATTTGCTATAGATTACTATTTAAGCAGTTGAAATTATATCTGTGAAATAAAACTAAACAGTCAAACTCTTTATGTACATCATGCATATACCTACGTGGTAGTTTTTCCTCTCCCATGTGTGTCTTATTGTTTGATTTACTGAACAACTTTTGGTTGTTGCTTTTTAAAAGACATATTAAAGGGCCTGATAATAGCAGATGTTGTATTATGGATTTTGGTGACTTTATTGATGAATAGCATCCATTCAAAGATGTTTATAATTCTGCAGACACAGTGAATGGCTTTCAATAGTCATTCTACGCTGACTACATTGCTTCTGCACTTTGTGAATCGCCATTATAAGAAAAACTGTCCTCAAATGAAAATCAAGGTAGTTTTTGTTGTTTCAGTATGTTATTTTCTGCCGTTTTTAGCATTTTATAACATTGGTGTGTGGGGGACAATTGTTCACAGCTTAGATCCCATTATAACTACAGTACTAGTTAGCTTGGAACTATCTCTATTTGAATTCTGGACTGCAGTAACGAGTCGTCAACTTTTCCAGTTTTACATCCCTAACTGATTAATGTAGCGTAATATATAGTCTGATATAATGTCAGCCTAAGGTCTTCATTGGCTGCTCGCAAACAACTTCTAATTTGACCAAACCTCAAACACTGTATTGCTTTATGTTGTCAAAATCCTGTCCAAAAGAAGCATGTGCTGTCAAAACAAAACAGTTATTCTTGCATGACTTATGCCCTTTTACAAAAACTCCTCTTATATTATAATTCAATTCAGCTCATCTTTATTTCTATAGTGCTTTTACAATGTAGATTATGTCAAAGCGGCTTAACACAGAAGTTCTAAATTGAAATTGAAATGGTGTCAGTCCAGTTTTCAGAGGTGAAGTTCAGTGTGGTTTAATTTTCACCGCTGAAAGTCCAAACACTGAAGAGCAAATCCATTGATGCGCAGCCCCACAAGTCCCAAACTTGGTAGTTGGGAAATAAGTCTCATATAATTTCAGTGTTTTTGTTTCTGATGAGATAATTCACAAGAGCAAAGAATTCTATCACCAAGTGCATTTGTACTTTGTACACAATTTTTACACGCGATTGACCATTCTATTCATAAACTGAGCAGAAATGTTTGTGATTGGTTGCTATTTTGAATGTGAACAGATCTAATGCTACAAATTGACACTTTTCATTTCAATAGGAACAGCTATTTAATTGTGCTAGAGCTTTTTGTTGCATTGTTGTCTTGATTTTTGTGTGTGCAATTTTTAGTGGCATTTGTACATGCACTTGTTAAAAAACTCATATTGTGGGAAATATCCTTGCAATGGTTTGGGTTGATCTAGCTTTCATCATTGGACTTGAATTAATATTAGCAAAATTAATACAGTCTTTTTTGTCCTATAATGTGTGCAATTACCGAGGATTGTGGAAGCCTTCACAACTGAAAATTCAGTATGAAATTAGGTGTTTGGTTTATGACACTCGTTCTTGTGGTTAACCAAGCATAACAGATTGGGTCATCCCGAATGAATCTCTAAGATGGTTTGATATGGGATATGTACATTGTAAGTAAATGCATTTTTATTCATGCATTGCATGCATGTAAACCAGTACTTTAAACTGGTTGTAACTAATGTCAAAAATTCAAATTTGTTTTGCCTTATGTGACTGTCAACACAAGTTGTTTCTGGTAATATGCACCGTTTACAGTATGTAAATAATACAATAATACATAAATCAAAACGTATGTGTATATGACATTAATGTTTATATATATATATATATGAAATCTATAACTGAAATCTGCAATCCCATGGATTTAAACTGTAATTGCTTTGCTTTTTCATGTTATTGCTTCTAGCAGTTCTCAATTCATTTAGCTGTGAACAAGTTTTTACTTTTATGTTCATGTCTTGTGGTCTGATAGGAATAGTTTGACAAGCACGGATCACTGATTTAATCGATTGCATTGCTGTGACACTGTTTCTGGGCCACAGCACTGCCACGCCTCCATATGTCCTCTCTCACCAGTGATAACATGCTCCCAATGCAAAAGACTATTTTTCAAAATTAACTCAATTATTTTTGACAGCTTATTACCATACATGTTAGCATATTACTCCCACACCCCCTCCTCCCTTCTCGAAGGAGGTGAATGTTGCTTAAGCCAATTATACAACACTTTTTCCACAGGCAGGACTTTTTTGAAGTTTGTCTGCCATATTTCATTGGTTAATACAAATCCTTATAAATGGGTCAGTGACAAAAAGGGGGTTTCCAGCTCAAAACAATTAAAAAGTATTTTTCATATACTACATTTATTCACTTTTTTTTTAACTTTAAATTTTCGTTAACTTTAACTTTGATTTTAACTCACCATAAAATCTAAATGTAGTCTTCTTATTTGTATATGTGTATATAGTAGTTTTTTTGTTATTAACGATGTATCTGTGCACTTCATCATTTGGTAAAAAAAAAAGAAAATTGCTTATAAATTTTAATCAAATACCATAACCTTTCCTCCCACCGGAATTTACTTTCCTTCACTTCACATGGAATTCTTTAAGGGCAGGCGTATCAGTGGGTGTCTCATTTCTGCTCTGAATTGATCTATTCGTGAGTCTTCCTTCACTTTGTTAGCAACGCCAATCTTTTCACCAAACAATTCAATAGGTTTCCAAAGACCACCTGATTTTTTTTTCTAATTTCATGACCATTTCAAATGGATGTAAGCCACAATAGTGCCACAATATATCCTGTTTAAAATGTATTTGTTTTCAAAGCAAAAATAATGAATGCATACATTTTAAATACATTTTTACCGTTATTTGCACCCATTAAAATGACATCTTGTCAGGCATATTTGGAGAAATAATCACATATTTAAAGATATAATTTTAAGGATTACAGTGCAACCCCAAAACACTAATTAAATGTCATGTTTAAATCTTTATACTAGTTTTAGCATTTAGCACATTACCTCATTTGTCAGCAAGATATTTATATTTTAAAGTGCCCCTGTTATGTTTTAAAAAAATGATCTTTCATGCAGTGAGTCATCCTGATAATGTAGGTGTTGGGACTGAAGCAGCTAATATTAATTTACACTGATGAGGGTTGCTTTCTAACTACTGGAAGACTTCAGCTGCTCTCTGAGCTTTCCATGCCTTTTTACACCTCTCTTTGTTCATGTGTTCAAGACTTTTCCCCCATCCTATTTCAATTTATTACACATGTAACTTAATTTCCAAACTAATTTGTTTTGTTTTATTTGAAGGTATGAATTACTTTATACGTTACTGACATCTGGTGAAAAAAGTCGACTGCATCCTTAAAAAAATGTTTTCTGAGAAAAAATAAAGACTTTTTTACCCGCTGTATATATTTGCCCTTTTACTGGCAATTTTTAGATAAATCTGCATATTTCTTTCTCATCTGCACTTTTTTCCATCACTATTGCCTGTTATTAATGGTTTTGTTTTTACATAGAAGTTACAAAATAGAATAAAAAGGTACAGGGTCCTTAAATTTAGAAGTTTCAAGCGTGTACTTGAATGTGCTTCAGTGACCTATTTGCTGAGGGAAGCAGCGTGAGGTGTAATTAATTTGAATGCCTTGAAAAAGCAGCCTCGACTTAAAGAATTACCTCTTATGATTAAGAGCCCTGCTTGTATAATATCTGGCCTTGGTGAGCTCAAAAACATAGAGTATTCTCATTAGACATGGACTTACCATTTCTGTTCTCTTCTGAGGTTTTAAGGACTTCTGAAGCATACACAGTTTTAATCCAGCGAGCTTGGTGTATCATTTTAGTCCAGACATCTTGTTTTATCCGGCAGGTGCAACCATGCAATATGATTTAGAGAAAATTGTTATTATTGTATAATTAGAACACAACAGTAAGTTGTTTTGTATTTTTGATTTTACACAAGTCTGAATTTCTCACACCTGCCTGAGCCCTAAATGATAATAGATTCCTCAGCTTTAAAAGCTATGCCCTAAACCATTTGTCATTGTTCCCCTGTTGTGAAAAGACACAGGCATTTGGAGACAGGTGGTTCTCTCATCGATGAAGACATGCGCTGAGACTATATAATTCATGAGCACGCTCATCTTTCAAAAATGTTTACCGATCCCAAGTGAACCAAACATTTTAATAACAAGTGCATCATTTTCCTACCACCATATGTTCGCAGATAATCTCTAGATGGTGTTATCAGTTCTTTGTTCAATGAAGTCTGAAATTTGAAATGGTAAACACTGAGGGTAAACAAGGTAAAAGACGTTTTAAGCATAGATTTACATTTAATTGAGCTGCATAGGTTTTAGTTAACCCACTGTAGAAATAGAAGATGGAAATGTCTATATATTTGCATTATGGAGGGGGTGTTTATTTGGCATAAATGTTGTGTGACACATAATGTTTAATGCAATGGTCTCAAACTCAATTCCTGGAGGGCCGCAGCTCTGCATAGTTTACTTACACCTGCTTAATTGTCTCTAGTAATCTTGAACAACTTGATTAGGATCAAATGTGTTTCCAAGAATCGAGTTTAAGACCTATGGTTTAATGCCAAATCACTGATATATAGAAACATTTTGTTTCTATTTAAACCAATAACCCAAGACAGGTTCACTGGAAATACATGCCTCAGCCTACATTTTTGTGAAAACCTAAAAAACATACTTCAACATATATATGACTGTAGTTTATAGGATAAATCAACGCTTTGGGGCAGTATGACTGCAACTTTTGTTCATTTTCACAGTAATGATATTTACTGAGACGTATTATTGACTCTTTTTAAATAAGATTCTTTTCATGCAGTTATTTGCACAACACCAAATACATATCACAAAATACCTTAATGATGTCTGTAATTTGTTACCCAATATGTTTGCCTCACCTTTTCACCTTTTTTGCACAACTTTTCTAGTGTGGTCAGTTTGCTAAGGGTTCATGTTGTACAATGTTTTTCTTGTGAAGCAAGGCTCTCAGGTTCCTCAAAAGAGATAAAAGCTAAAACTAGATGGTCGCAGTGCACCTTTTCTTTTACATTTGCTTTTGAAAGCACTATTGTTTGGGTTTAGGCAGTGGTTTTCTGTGATTTTTTATGACAAGCCCCACCTTCCCATCGATGTGTACAAGAAGGAGGTGTATCTGAGACATACAACAAAACATACCCTTAGTAATGTATTTCAGATCTGCAGAAAATTAGACAGTGCCCTCCAGTGTTTTTTTCATCTGAAATGTGCAACTAAATGTACCCGCAAGAACGTACAGAAACTGTATTTTTCTTTACATTTAAAATGAGCTAGCCAGCTACAATGATGGTATTTGGACATACATTTCTCTTAACCTTCAATGTTTCTTGTTGTATCAAAGAAATATTTCACAGAATTGGAAATTCTATCATCATGACCTCACCTACATATTATTCCAAACTCAACAAAGTGACATTCTTTCTTCTGTGGAAGCCAATGGAGCCAAATGATGTCCACTGACACCAAATAACACCTTTTGCCATTTTTTTTCTTCATTCAACAGTTGTGAGAGGACTTTGCTCAGCAGGAATCAAGATTAACATTTGGGAAAGCTGTCACTGGTGCTGCCAATTTCTACAGACCGTGGCACCAGCACCTGATTTGGTATCACTGGACATATAAAATTAATAGTATTACAAGAGTTGTCTGTTATGGATTAACATTTGGCAGTGGCTTAAGAAGGTTGGGATGCAGATGTAAATTATACAAAAAAATCTGTAAAAAATGGTAGCATACTTATCTTATATATTTGTAGATCACGATAACCACAATTGCTATCTGCCAGAAAAAGAAATGAAAATGCTAGCCAATCTTGTCATGTTGTGTCTGACTGAATAACTCCTATAAATACATGTTCAGTGAGGTCAGGTGAAAAAAAACATGTTTAGTAAATACCAACAGCACTGTTTTAATTCCAAAAAAAGAAAGTGGTGCAATCTGTTGTGAAATCTGGCCTTAACCATGGCCATAATAGAATAATAAAGATTAAATATGAACATTCCACATTTCTGCCAATTGTTCCTTGTAGTGTTACTACGGTAATAATTGGTGATTTGGACAAGGGGAAAGCCTTCTAACCTGATTGTTGCTGCACTATGTTTAGGTTGATTTCCTCATCTGTGTTGTGGAGATTGATAATCTTTTCATGTTTTATGTGGCTTAGGTTAAATTTGTGGTTTCCATAGGATATTTCTGTGAGAGTTTCAAACGCTTCTTACTAGTTTTCACCATTATATTGTCATGCTCAGCAGTCATGTAAACAATCAGTACAGCAAAACACATTCACTCATGTAGCTTTCTTTTTATAGTTTATTGCAGAGGGAAGTCCAATCAAGGATCCTTGTTTTGTTGCACTTGTCATGCATTTGGCGATGTTTCTTATTCACCACAGAATATCACCACTCATCAGTTGGTCAGAACAGTAGTGGCAACAGGATGACCTCTAAAAAAGTCACACTGGCAAAAAAAAGAGAGCTATTTAGTCACAGTGCGAGGGCGACTGTTAAAATGGAACAACTGAAAAATTTGAGTTGGTTAAACAATTCTTCTTCTTTTCCCCCCACCTCTTTTTCTGTGCCTCTATTAGAGTGATGCCTTGAGCCCGTGGCCTAGACACATTATTTCAAATTCTCCATTTCCCTTGCTGCCGGTGTCTAAACCTCACAGCCTCACATTAGGCGGTTATTCACCCAAAGAGAGTAATGAATTGGTGAACTGTGTAATTACCTCATGCACAATACAGGTCACTTTAATTAGCAACCCATGAGATATGTGTGGTGGTCTGGTGGCCCAGAGCGGCTGCTGAATGCTGCAAGATATAATTTATGAGATAATGTGTCATGATCGCTTCTTTATGCGTCCTGGACTGCAGGTTTTGACTCGACTTCATTACAGGGCCGCTGCCTCTTTTTTAGTCAAGCTTCAGTTCACAATAAGCTGCTACATTTAGTTTAATGCAAATGACCCCCTCTAATGATCACATTAGGGATTTTCCAAGTCCGTTTAGGAAATGATTAGTACAAATAGACATGCCCATGTTTGAATTTTAATGACACACATTGTCTTGTCGCTGCGCAGAACATTGTTCACATTCATCCCAATGTTATGTTGCAATAACCAAGGAGATTCATTCCTTCGTAATGATCTGGCAATTAGGAGGTGTTCTATGCAATGGCTGAACAATTATTGTTTAGTTGCTTTGTCTCACAGACTTAGAGAAGGTTATTGCTATTGCGTGCCATTTATGCTCTGTTTACCAATATTTACTTGTTGGAAAGTTGAGTCTATTAGGTATTCTGCCCAAAACACTGAATCTTTAATGGTTGCACAAACAGTTAGCTTGTAGTTCATAGGTCTTAGTTATCATCCTTGTGCTATTATACTGTGTGCAGTATGAGGAACAGTGGAATTATCAACCATTTTCTATCATCTACTTTCACTAAAAATATTTGATAGATTTGAAAAGAAAGAAAAAAAGCCCTGAATGTCCTCAACCCCTTCTACACAGCTCTTCACCATCACGACCGTTGAGTGTACTATTTTGTATGTCTTGTTTTTGTACTATCACAAGAGGGAAGGGTGTTCAATTTTGGAGGGAAAAACAGTAAAACAGCTGTTCTGCAAAATATCAAAACATTAGTTAGCCCGTGTGCTTTCCTAGCCCTCCCTCTTATTGCAGCCAAGGCCTGTCATTATGACCAGCTGGCCTATAGAGTTGATTTATGACTGAATCTGTTATGTGTTTTACTGTAGGCTGCTTCTGCCAATACAACAACCTGTTTACAGGTGGTTTGATTTGAGCAGATGAGATGAAGACAAAGTAGAGGACTAGACAGCAGGTGTTTTATTAACTGGTACATAGATAGGAATGTAACCTTACGTCCTGATGCATTAATTTAGAGCCACACCGATGGTTTCTGACAATATAGTATGGCTATCTGCCAAATGTTTGGCTTCGAATTAGCAGGAAAGATAATAGCTGCATGTGTCTAAAAAGAAAATAATTTGGATTGTGATAAATGACAGTGTCTCACTTAAGCCTCTATTGGTACATTTGGGAAAATCACATGCATTCATTTCTGTTTCCCAGATTAATTATAGCTTTGAAAAACCTGTAGTGGGTCTCAATTTTTTATTATTATTTTTTTAATTCCAAGTTGTTTTCCCCCCATGTTTGTAATATTTTTCCATTATTTTTAAAATAATACTGGTGCTTAGTGATTGACTGTTGACTTTTTATGTAGATGTGCAATCATAACTTTCCTCAGTTTTCATATTCTCTTCAGCTTTTGAGTGTAAATTGGTGAGTTATTTTGGTATAACTCGGAACAAGCATAGACACAAACTTCCTTTTTTTTGTTAAGTCATCTTTAGAGTCTTTATACTGCTAATTTCCATGTAAGAAAGCTTTAATAATGATATTATAACAAAACCAATAAAACAAGCAGTGTGTGTGTGTGTGTGTGTGTGTGTGTACATCATATTGCGCAATGTAAAGGTCCAGCAGTTTTTCTGAATCGATGGCTAGTGTCATAATTGTAACTCATGAGAGATGACATGGCCAATGTTTTCTCTTTTGTAATCTGTCCTCAGGTAGAGTTACACGCCTGGACGTGTCAAACACAGTGAGAGGAAGACAAATTAATGGCCAATGATTGTTTGGACAGTGGATGATAAAACAGTAATGGAGGAAACTGATGTCACATTACCAAGCTTTCTGGGTCAGTGGAGACTGCTGACCCATTTAGCTCGCAATAATAGTATTGTCTGCCTTATAAGAGAACTCTGCAATCTGAAAACTGAGTTATGTGTTGAGATTTTTATTGAGGGAAATCAAAGAAAAAGAAAAAAAAAAGACTGTTAGTCATTTCTTTACACAATTTAGAAACTGTTATAAATAAAAGATCCAGCTACTAATTTTGAATGGACCCTTTTCACAAGACGCGGTTATGACGCGGTTAACGGTCATCATAATCTTAAATCTTTGAAAGTTTTTAATATTTAGATAAAAAAAAATGCATGAACATTTATATGTATTTATGAATGTATTATATCATCTTTACATAAAAAAACAAAAAGAATTTCCTCTTATGCGAGGTGTTTCTAATGGAGCCTCTATGGGGCTGAGAGTAAATTTAACGTTATTCTCTCCTATGGCATCATCAGTCTCACACAATTTTCATTTTTCTTAAAGTCTTGATAAAATAATTGTTAAGTTTTTCTTTTATTATTTTAGCAAATATGATTGTAAAAAAAGTTATTTGTTGTACTCTCCGATTAACTGTGCTCTGAGTTTACCCAACCCTGACGCCTTCCGCTACTGAGAAACCTGGAAAAGTAAAAAGGGTCTGTTGTGTCTAAATGAAAATTACACTATTATTTCCTAAGTAAAAAAGTATATAATTTTTTTTTATAAATGATTCAGAATAATAAGTAATTAGCATGATCACCTTACATCAAGAAGGTCACTGGTTCGAGTACTGGCTAGACCAGGAGGCTTTTCTGTGTAGAGTTTGCATGTTCTCCCCATGTTTGTGTGGGTTTCCGCCAGGTGCTTCAGTTCAGAAGCATGCCACTTTTTTAAATGTGTGTAAGAACAATCAAGTCCTGAAGAGGTTAAGTCTTATTGGCATTGCAGTGTTTTTTGGGGACAATAAAGTTATATTTTAAAAGTTGCTGTTAACATGAACTTGTCCAAGTTAAATTAGTTATGTGTAATAACAATGGAATAATAATAAGGAGAATGACAGCTTCAAAACACCTTTTGTATAGAGAATAGAGTTGCATGCATAGCTCAGGTGTGATCTCCTTCCCTTCACAATCTAAAAATATTGATGGCTCGGGTCTTGTATGAAATCTGATCTTCAGCTCTAAATTTCTATTTGTATCCAGGTTTGATGTCAGTTTGTCTGGGTCATTCTAGCAGCTTTATTTTCTCTTTCTGAACCCAAGTTAGAGTTTTCTTGGTCTTGTTTGGGATCATTGTCTTGCTCAAATATCCACCCTGGTTTTATCATCATCATTATCATCCTGGAAATGTAGGTGTTGGGACCGAAACAGCTAATATATACATTGACAAGGGACAAGGCTGCTTTCTAACTACAGAGAGATATCAGAATCAGAATCAGAATGCTGTCTGAGCTGCTGTCTGAGCTTTCCATGACTTTCTTCATGTGTTCAAGACTTTTTCCCTTTGTCATTTAATTGTTTTTTACACATAACTTAATATAACGGCAATTTATATCAAATGCCATTTATTGAAAAACAACATTTAACAAACAACAGTATAAAAACGTTAAGTCAATCAGACCACCACTATATATAACCACATAACAACCAAGTTTTCATTCAGCATAAAATATATGAAGCAATAAAACTTAACACCACAGTCACTCTAGAGTAAATACCTGATGACTGTGACAAAATATTGCCCTTAGATATAGCTTAAATTAATTACATTTTACAATAGGCCACTATACAGACATCCATCATAATCCTGAATAAGTGACCATCAGAGGAGTGCTTTCAGCGGGGAAGGAGAGGAAAAGTCCCATCTCCAAAATCATCAAAACACATTTAGGCACTATCCTTATAAATAAACTGCATATTTCTAAACAACTACATTCTCACCTAAAAAAAAGTATCAAAAATACATAATGTAGGCAAAGAGCCTCAGAAATTTTAAAACTAGTGAGTTTAGTTTTCTGTTTGGCACACACGGAGTGATACACATACGTGAAGAGGCTGGATGTTACGATACTGGTAGAATATCACATGGTCATTAGCCATTCGGATTTGAGATGCAGAAAGTGTGTTTCCAGGATTTGTATATTTCTATATATGAATAAATTAAATATATGGTCTCCTTTTATGCAACAAGTCTCAAGATAATGCATATTCACATCATTATAAATGATGTAATACAAACATTACTTTAAAGAGAGTTTGTTTCCTACACCATGCTGTTCACTTCAGTAGTGTAACACTGAAGCCTGAGTTGATGATACTTCTGTGTATATGTATGAATCTGACAGATATACAAACAAAATATGCTGTATACTGCAAATTTGCCACATTCTGTATAATACAGATTTAGATTAAACAGCAGCAAGCATGAATGAGTTATTATACTGTTGTCATGGAGTCAATTTAGATAGGTTGGTCATTTTCTACAATTTCTAAGATTATGTTGCTTGTACAAAATGACTTGTTATCATCATTGGAAGAAGCTTCGGCTGAACTTCCATTTCATTTCCCAGTTGAAAAAAAAAATGCATTACATAATGACAGTCACATTTCTGTTTTGTGATGGGGTCACAGAAAAAGCACAAGGGTTTATTTTTCATTTGGCTTAATGGAGTTTTTGGCTCACTTCTGTTGCCCCAAATCAAATAAACAAAATTTGATGTCATGTTCAAAGTTCTTGAATCCTTTTTAGCATTTCGGTTTCTCAGGAAGTACTTACATTTATTTTTCTCAGCCAAGTCTGATCTGAAAGGATCGAACTGATCTCAGAGTCCATTAACCTATTTTTTCCCCCTCACATTTGAAACGTCCTAACAACTTCATCCTCCTACACAGTAAAAAAAATAAATAAATAACATATATATATATATTTATTATTTATGTTTATTCATTCATTCATTCATTTTATTTTCGGCTTAGTCCCTTCATTAATCAGGGGTCGCCACAGCAGAATGAACCGCTAACTTATCCAGCATATGTTTTACAGAGCGGATGCCCTTCCAGCTGCAACCCATCACTGGGAAACACCCATACACTCTCATTCACATGCATACACTATGGACAATATAGCTTACCCAATTCACCTATAGAGCATGTTTTTGGACTTGTGGGGCAAACCAGACTACCCGGAGGAAACCCACGCGAACACGGGGAGAACATGCAGACTCCACACAGAAATGCCAACATATATATATATATATATACAGTGCTCAGCATATAAGAGTACACCCTATGTTGAAAATGAATATTTTTATCAATTTCTCACTGAATATGGGTAATATATATTGGTGCATTTGACCAAAACAGATTTACTAAACAGATATATTTATTAAAATAATATTTTTGTCACAGAACATCTTTAGAAATGGAAAGATAATACATTTAAATCCATGCAAAAGTATTGCAAAAAAAGAACATTACAAACTACAACATTTCAACAAAATTTTATATATTTTTTGTTTCTCTTGGTTTTTGCTATGTTTGAACATTGTATTTAATATTTTTCCCTAACATAAATTTGGGCTACTAATTTTTGAACCATTATTGTAAGTTATTTTGTTAGATTAGCTCCAGATTTTGCTTCAGTACTGACTAAACTTATGTATATGCACAAATATAATATTGTAAAGCATCCTATAGAAAATATTCATTTAAATGAGAGATTTGTGGTGGGTGTACTCATATATGCTGAGCACTGTATGTATATCTTAAGATATAAAATAAAAATAAACATTGTAAGCAAGTATTATTTATAACTCTTAATTCAAAAAACATTGGGCAGATGCAGAACTGTGTGGCTGATGCTTCTAAACTATCTAAATGAATGTCTATCAGAGTGGACGTGATGTCTATCATTTATGTGGACCTGTGGGATTGTTCTGTTCTGTAAATATGTGCTCATGATTGGCAGCTGGTCCATTGAGCTTCAGTGCAGTTGTATTGATTTTTCAGCACAGGGAGATGCTTAGAAAAACGTACCTGCTATGGAAAGGAAAATCATTTTCAGGTAGAAGTGTGGGTGAAACTTATACTAAACTATCCCGTCAACCTGCAGCGGATCAACAAGTGCTATTTTTCAGTGCTTATTATATATTTTTTCATCATAGATGTTCACCTATTCCATGAGCCACAGCGGCTTAAATAGGCCAGCCAATATAAAATGATATTTATTTAGAAGTAATATCCATCTGTGGTGTGTGCTTGTGAATTGTTCTGTCTGCAAATGTGGCCTTGTGATTGACAGCTTGCCCATTGAGCCTCAGTACAGCTCTATTGATTTTTCAATAATCGGCCACAATTTAGCCAGGTGTTTAGTGATGACGAGTATGGATTTGTGCTCTAGAATGACATGCTGCACTCTAAGATTACCAAAACTCAATGCTAATGGATTGAGCATGTTGCCTAGACTAATCAGTAAAAGAATATGCACCTTATGTAAGTCATTCAAAAAGGTCACCTGAAGGATTACGGTACCCCTGTAATAATCCATTCGGCCTTTAATTGATTGTACATACAGTGGGTTCCAGCTTTCACTATCGATGCTTAACAAAATTGCCCTTTTGAATCAATATACTTTCTTCTTAAGCTACATGCTAAGGAGAATTCGAGCAATAATGATGTTCTCTTTGACTTGCGGTAGTCATATCTGAGACTTATTAATAGTCCGGGAACGCCTCTGCAGCGCTCGCTCCTCTTTAATCATCTCCTCCATCAGCACAGCAACAACGAGGGCCTGACTTCATAACATCCTACATCTGACATTGTGCTGGAGATATTCATTTTTTTCCCTCTCTTATCTGCCTCAGTCTTATGCAAACTGATAAGGTTTTGAAATGAGTGGATGAGATTAAAGGAGAACCTAAAAATGCTTATTGTGTTTCTGAGCTGAGCAAGTTGCATTTGGATGAGCTTTTTGATAAGTAAAACCTAGTCTGGCAATTCATATCGACAGAAAGAGAATTAAGCGTTTTTTTTTTTTTGCAATAAATTACGTCAGTCACTTGGTGAATAATGGCTAAATGTGTATTAATGTGTGTTTAATTATAAAAAGTTGCTATGGAACTGATGTTCCTTCTAAGCTGAAAAAACGTTGGCTCTAGTGTTGATGTCATGGCTATGTAGAAAAATGCAGTGCAGAGGACAGGTGCAAAAATGCATGCAGAATACTAATTAAAGTCCAATTGTTATAAATGAGAAATAATTGCACTGCTTTGGCAAAATGCTATTGAGTTAGTTTTGCTTAAGATTTATAAGAGAATTTGACATTTGTCCAAAATGTCAGACCAATATAGGAGAGTTATGCGTTGATAGATAGATGAGTAGTATCAACATTACACGACAAGGATAAGATTGCCAAGTTGATGTTGTATATAAAAACCAATCGTGTGCATTAAAAAATGATATCCAGTCCATTTCCAGTTGCATAGAGCAACAATGGAATTTGACTAAATCTCTAATTAAATAATAATAATAATAATAATAATAATAATAATAATAATAATATGAATACTGCTACTACTAATAATAATAATAGGGACGATAATAACTTTCGCCTCACAGAAAGAAGGTAGCTGGCAGTTGGCATTTCTGTGTGGAGTTTGCATGTTTTCCCTGTGTTGGCGTGGGTTTCCTCCAGGTGCTCCGGTTTCCCCTATAGTCCAAAGACACGTGGTATAGGTGAATTGAATAAACTAAATTGGTTGTAGTGCATGAGTGATTGTATGGATGTTTACCAGTGATGGGTTGCAGCTTGAAGGGCATCTACTGTGTAAAACATATGCTGGATACATTGGCGGTTCATTCCGCTGTGGTGACCCCTGATGAATAAAGGGACTAAGCCGAAGGAAAATAAATGAATGAATAATAATAATAATAATAAATAAATAAAAATCTGTGATTGCATCTTTCATATTTTACAGACATTCTGGCAACCCAAGAAAAGTACGTTTGATTACTTGCAAAACCACATTACTTAAATAATTATGTACTTGTTGTAACATATTGCTCACTAGAAATATAGATTGAGAATTTATTTATGTTTTACTATTTTTTAAAGATTCTCTTTTTTATTCTTGGCTATTAAAAGGGGTCTATCTTATAGGGGTGGAGATAACTGAAAGGGAGGTTGTTTGAATTGTATTTAGTTAAAATCAATAACCTTTTTTTTTAAAATGAATAAAGAAAGGGATCTTGCATGTTTTCTTTAGTTGTTATGTTTTTTCCTCGTCATTTTGAATTCTCTGTGATTGGTTTCTGTTTTAAGCTTCTTCCCATTTATATTGTCTATGATTGGTTTGGGAAATCGATTAATCTCTGGTTGTGAGAATTTGCAGCTACGCTCACATACAAAAAAGAAAGAAGTGATGTTTCTGTTTCTGCATTGAAGAACAATACAAAACATCTGCTCTCTGCTAGGTTTGTAATGCTATTTGCATTTTTTTTACACACGCATAAGAGAAAATTAAAGATCTATTTTGTTCAGATTTTATTTTATTTATAAACTTTAAAGTCTATTTTGTTTAGACCTTTCTTCAGATTTTATTTTATTTATAATTTTTGCTACTTGGTTTGAATGTTGTGCCCACCATTCCATTCAATTTCATGGCAATTTAAAAGCACTTTTCTTGTAATAAACACCTACGTATAGCTGGTGACTACATAAGAATTATCCAGCAGTGTAGATGTAAAAATACAATGAAGCAGACAGTTTTACAAAAAGGAAGAGGCTGCCTTGCAGTGTTTCAGGGTAGCTGTAATAGGAAATTAATATTATTCACTGACTGACCTCTTGATTTTCTTTCCTGCTCTTTCAAGTGCCAGTCATTCTAGTGTTTAGTTTTTTCTATTTCTTTCGGATGACTTTGGAAGTTGTTGTAATTACTCCAGAGTGATTATTGTAGGGGATGTCCTCTATAGATTTGCTAATAAATCTTAGATGACTAATTGCTGAAGAAGACTATGAGAACTGACCCCTCTGTGCAGCCTCTGTGATGAATCTGTATTATAATTGGAAGGTCATGCCCAAAGTCCTGGAATTGTTTGGTGTACTGTACTGCTGTCTATCTGTATCTGTTGCTGTCTATCTGTACCTTACGGAGCTTTTATTTATTTGGTAGTTTGTTTATTTGTTTGTTTGTTTGTTTGTACATAGAAACACAGTCATTCTCTATATTTAGCATTATTCATTTATTCATTCATTAATTTTCCTTCAGCTTAGTCCCTTTATTCATCAGGGGTCACCACAGCGGAATGAACCGTCAACTTGTCCAGCATATGTTTTACACAGTGGATGCCCTTCCAGCTGCAACCCAGTACTGGGAAACACCCATGCACTCTCAGATTCACACACATACCCTATGGCCAATTTAGTTTATTCAATTCACCTATAGCGCATGTCTTTAGACTGTGGGGGAAACTGGAGCACCCGGAGGAAACCCACGCGAACACGGGGAGAACATGCAAACTCCACACAGAAATGCCAACTGACCCAGCCAGAATTTGAATCAGCGAGTCTTCTTGCTGTGAGGCAACAGTGCTAACCACTGAGTCACCATGTTGCCTTATTTAGCATTATTCATTTAATATTTTATACTTTCACATATTTGGAAGCAAAAAAAAGTTACTCTCAGGGTAAGCAAGAAATGTTCAGGAATCAATGCTACACCTCTCTTCCATATCTGCCTCAAATCAAACATCATGGGAATTTGAGGATCACAGTTAATGAACCATTCATTCATTCATTCATTTTCATTTCGGCTTAGTCCCTTTATTAATCTGGGGTTGCCACAGCGGAATGAACCGCCAGTTAATGAACCAGGAATCAATAAACAAAATTCAACATTTTTTATTTGACCTTTTCTTCATTTAAAAAAACATCTAGCTATGTTGTTTATTTAGGAATAACTGTTGCACTCACTAATTCTTCAAACATGTTGTGCATCTGTGACCCAACGAGAAGTAGGGGAATACTGAATCTGAATTAAGCAACGAGATCAGTCTGTTTAAAAGCTGTTTTGTAAGTTAAATTATTTATGGCACTAGGTTAGCTTAGTATACTGAAAAAATATAAATAACTAAAATAATACAACAGTGCAATATTCCTAAAACAATTTAATGGTAAAAATCCACCCATTCATCTTTCTAAAGTCCCCATGAACCGGAAGCCGCAACCGTAATTTATTTCATATTGTGATGCAGTTCCTAAAGAAACAGAATATTAAATGACAAAACAGTGGGCGTGGCTTGTTTTTTCTACTGAGAGCTGAATGGATGTAGTAAAGTAGGCATTTCATTCAGAAAAATGGGAAAATGCTTTGGGGAGAGTTATTACAACCTAACAGACTCCTCCTCCTCACCATTTCTGTTTGTTCTCAAAACTGATAGTTGGAGCAGTGGTTAAATATGTTAGCCATGCCCATTTCCTAAGATATACATAATCTGACAATTTAACTGAAAAAACAAAACAAAAAACAGGAAGTACATTTTCAGATTTCAATTAAAAATTAGGGTAAACAATTTGTTTTTTCTTAATGATATGCACAGATGAATTGTTCAGCACAAAACTAGCAATTTGAGTGATCAAAATCATATGATTAGTTTTGATTTCTTGGGAGCTTTAAAAATACCTATAAATCAAAAAGCAGCATCAAAAAAATGCTGTTCAACTGCAGACAATGTGCCCTATTCGCACATAGTAAGAATCTCTTTATTGATGACACTTTCTTGTTAGTTAGTCAAAAGCAATGAGTCATTTTTATGCTTTTCTTTGTTAGTCTAATAATAAAACACAGACCATACGCATGATTTCATTCCCAGTTATTTGCATTCACATACTGTAACGCCAGTTTGGCGGATGGTGACAGAACGAGACGGAGAAGGAGATACATTAACAAAACGGGTTTATTGAACACTTACGGGGAACAGATACTGGATACGGGAAGACAGGACGAGACAACCACACGACTCAGACGAACCAAAATACCGGACAACAATGGACACAGACGAAAGGGTATATATGGAAGAGGGA
>CAIGQW010053631.1:1368069-1397740 GCA_903798125.1 Danio choprae
TGGATAATTTTCTCATTATCTTGCAATTCTTTTAACACTAAGTGTCACTTTAAGACCGAAAGCATAGATCTATACTGACAAACATTTAATTACTGTCCTAATTGTGTATGCCCAATTTAGATATGGCATGAAAAGCACAACACAAGGTAGTGTATAGAAAAATTGGGGCTTAATGAATTACTTCCTGAAAAATAAGTTCTGAGAAGATAAAATAAAATGTTTTAAATATTAAATTATGTTTCATTGTAACAATAAGTAAAATAAAATACAAAAAAAAATCTGATGTCTTTAGCTCTACTGCTCATGTGTCATTTCAATTAAGGCCAAAGATAGGCAGACATCAAGGTGAACAAACAGAGCAGTGGGGCTCCAGTCACACGGTGACTGCCTGTGGCAATCACAGGCCAAGTCTATAGAGAGGCAGAACTAATCAAATGGTGCCACATGGACCGTAACTGACAGGTAGAACTAATCAAGGTTGATCTGTGAAATCATTCTCAGAAAAAAAGTAGATGCATTTTACCTGAAGACAGACATTACTAATTTTTTTTTCCATTACTGTTTTTTTGTTGTTGTTGTTGTGGATTGCGATACATAATGTGTAATAATCAGTGTTCAATAAAACATTTTTGCATAATATTTAATTTAGTTGCATTTGTGAGTTAATAAAAATGTAAGTGGTTGTCCGAAATAGATTGTGTAATTTTGTATTTGTACCTTCCTATGTCTGCATTTTTTTTAATCACAAATACAGTGTATGTACAGTACAGGGTTATTTATGCTATATTATTGAATAATAAATATGTTGTTGATGGTTGGTGTACAATACAATTTGTAAAGTAATATTTTCAGTGGATTTATTATATGAGAGACCTACTGTAGCTTTGTTTGCCAAACAAGTGGTTATTAGTCAATTTGCATTGTAAACCATAAATAAATGTCAAGGAGTTTTGTTCAAAAGATGGTTTTTAAAATATTTATTCAATTATTTAATCTAGGTTCAATGTTTAATTAGTAATTATATTCATATAAAAATGCCTTTCAACTTTTTACACATTATATTTTTAGGATGACTTAAGGAGGGAATGATGTAAGGAAAAAACAAACTCATTTTGTATCAAAATAAAACCTGACAAGGTTCCCTTTCCAGCTCTACCTGTGTAAGCATATGGATTTACCAACCCAGGCTCATTCTTAAAACTGACCGCTATATAAATTTACGAAGAGTGCACAATACATCCCAGGAGCTACGTTTTTTTTTTTTGCAGTTTTTGTTTTCGCGAATCCACCAGAGGCTGCTGTGTATGCTTTTTGAGATCTCAAATTTCTCTCGCGAGTGCCATTCGCACCTGCTGTTTTTGCGTAAATCCACCAGAGGTCGCTGTTGAATGACTGACTGACTGACTGACTGAATGAATGACTGACTGACCGATCGACTGACCCACCCTCCTCTTTCCCTAAACCCAATCAATAGTGTTTTCAAAAGCTCCGACTGACCCGACCACCCACTTCCCTAAACCCAACCGACAGTTATAAAAAGCAATTCAGAAAAAGAAAAGCCCTCGCCTGATTTTTACCACGTTTTCAGATTTTACCCCATTCTCACCCTGTTATTTGCTTGTTTATTTATTTTTTGGCTTTTGTTTTTGTCTTACCTGCTTTCTGGAACCGTTCCTCACCAGACTCAAACCCCATTGACGCGGTCAACTCCTCGACGTACATGGCGAGCTAACTGGACAAACTGGTAACAATGTGGAAAGCAGTCCATATGGAGGTAAGTGGTCAGCTGGTAAGCGCGAAAAGGAATGGCGTAATTTTAAAGCCTAGCGTTCATTTTAAAGATAAAATGCAGCCATACATTATTTTGGCTACATAATTCGCAATCTCCAGAAATGTATATAGGGCTACGTTTTCAGAATGAGCCTATATTGGGATTTACTCTTCTGTGTTTAAAAGAAACAGCTGTGCTCTGTCAGACCAATGATCAGACCAATGATCAGTCAATATTTTTTTTCTCAATCACAGAGAGTGTAGGGAAGTCTGAAAGAGGGATTGGCTGTTGTCCAATGTCAGGGCACCATCTTCTCCATTTCCAGAAACCTCTTTTTCCACCAACGATGTAATGTCATAATCTGCAGTAGTCTTATGAGAAAAAAACAATGCTATACAGAAAAAAGCTCTGCTAATTTACTTTTTATGTTGTGATAATATCCCCCCCTCCCCCCTCCTTATTGATCATAGTATTGTAAAAGAGTATTGTCAAAAGAAATGTGAAACCATTCAAATGAATCATTCAGGAATAGAGACAGAAACCATAAGTGGAGCTTAATACTCAAGATAAATTAAATTACAGAACCACAGTAGAGCAGACACAATTTATTTTTATTTTTTTTCAACTGCACTTTTGTTTTCTTTAAGCAAAAGGTTTTTCAGCATGGGAGCCAACAATTCTGGATACTGTACTTTGGTTGTTAAATTATAGCATGATACAGTTGCATAATGTTCTACATTGCTCCTCTCTATAATTACTTGCCTGGCATTTGAATTGCGCATAGACTGTTTTTCGACCACATGAGAAATCCTATTTACACCTCTTCTCTGCTCCCTATCCCTCGTATCCAGACAGTGTTTTTAAGGACAGCCGACTTTCTGAACTGTGATGGTCTAAATGAGAAATTCCAGCCTTCCGTCCCACAAAAGCCTGACAGTGGAATTTTCTTTGGTTACCTGAGGCTTCTGCTTTGGCTGTGGTTACTCCATGTGTTCATTTCACACAGAGCTTTGTGTTGGATGAAAAAACAACAACAAAAAAACAGCGCTAACAGAGTTCCATAATGTGACAGCTGTGTCCAGAGGTAGCACAAGACAGAATCAGAGCCAGTAGTCCTTGCACCACAAAGAAAAAATAAGTGTTGTGAAGAAAAATCCTGGCCATGGTAAACATCTTCAACATGTATGTTAAATTTACATATAATAGTAAGACAATGGTAAAGCTATATGACCTATATGTTCCTATACCTATAATTAATCAATGAATCAATCAGCAAATCAATTTTTTGTTATTTGTATTGTAGGAAAAAAATGAATGAGAACCCAGTCCAGGAGACTCGAACAAGCGGAATTTCTTTATTAAGACATGTTGGTTAGTCTGCAGTCTAACTAAAGATCTAAAGAAGATCTCCAAAATGAGTCTGCAACAAGTCTTTCACAAGTCTGAAATTAGACAAAGATGTGCTGTCTATAATGTCTTTTTAGGAGGAGTAGAGTGGCTAGGTCGAGATGGCTAAACAAAGCATGTAAATGAAGTAGATACGTGAAAGAAACCTGCTCAGCCACTGACCGCACACGTTTATCAATTCAAATCAGTTTCTTTGGCCTGAATGGACCCACAAAGACAAAGGCCCTGCCCATAGCATTTGCATCACTTTGGCTCAGCTTGTTAACCAAATATTAACCGTTAACTGGTCAGATTAATCGCTGTTATTCTTATGTCACAAAACCTCTGTCAACAATTTTAATAGAAGTCATTAGTTTAAAGATGATGTCTTAAGATTATGACTTATTTCCTCCGTTTCACTCACGGTTCATGTGTGCGCGCGCTGCGTGTGGTGAAAGACAATGACAATGAACCTTAAGGCTGATATGTTGACTGTTAAGTATAGGCTACTTTAGCATGTAACAATTTTGTTGTTTACATATGATATTGCTAAATAAAAAGGATCAGTTTGCTGCAGAGTTATCATTATGCAAAAAAATAAATAAATAAATCTTTGGATTTGTTTGATTCGTAGATTAGGCTATGTAGACTATTTAAAAAATTTATATTATATAAGAACTATTAATAACTGTAATTTTCCAAATGGGTGGTTTGTTGGTTGTACACTAAATTATCAAAACTATAGCCTATTTGTTGAGTTTATGACACAGATCCAGGACAGAGACGATCAGCATCAGCGCTGGTTAGGCATCAACTCATCTGTGTCAAACTGCAATATTCTTCCTTTATTTTGCTTCTTTGGCAAACATGTTGTAGGCACATGTGGTTGCATGTGTTAGCGTCCCGCAAGTTAACAAATATGTGTTGCACATCAGGGGCCGATCACACCGAACCCGCCTTTTCATTCAAAAAACGCGTACCGTACCCAGCTGACCCGTATTGTGCTCAAATGTTGCTGTCAATGTTCTTTTAATTGTAATATTTAATAACATTGTGATATTCAAGATTTGTAAAGTCCTACAGCACTGGATAACTTTAAACAGCGACCACAAGTCTCTCCTCCATCATTAAAAGTTCTCCGTAGTCGTCTTGACATCACAAACACTGCAGGCACCTCAACGCAAACCCTGCCGCTGCTTTCATCCAATTGAAGAATGAAAAATACGCGACTGACGTAACGCACTTTTTCCGCTCAGGGTTGACTTTTATTTCAACTGCGAGCACACAGCACACAACAGCAAAAACACAAGGCATGCAATGTGCATAAGCAGCGTGTAAAACAGTCACGACCGTTAGTAAACCATTCAAAAGATGCCCCTCTCAATGCAAAAAGCGCATTCACTGTGATCAGCCCCTTATGCAGCCAAACTTTAAGAATATATAAAATATATATTGTTTTCATCGTTTAACTAATACCATTAATTGGTTACAAACGCACCCTTTTGGTTAACGAAATCTTGCTGTGGTACTATACCACACTATTCTACCAATCAAGTTGCATGAATCCAAATGTTTTATATCCAGAGGATGAAATGTCTTATTCATGGTATGAGCACTATTTTTTTAAAGACTCCTATGGGTCACATTTCAGAAAAGTGACAAATGAGCTATGCGGTTGTAAAAGTTGGAGGACAGTTTGCTGTTTGGAAATAGTTACCATTTCCTAGGGTTTTCACTGGAGAAATAGTGTATGACATTTTTTAAAATCAGCAATTTCATATTTTTGTAACTTTAACATAAACTTTATTTACTTTAAAATCATTCATTCATTCATTCGTTTTCTTTTCGGCTTTATTAATCTGGGGTCGCCTAAGGAAGCAGATTTCACGTAAGATTTGTGAGAAATATCACAGTAAGAATAAAAAGGGTAAACTAGGTGCCCTTTAAACTATTATCATTGTCTAGGACTTTTTTGACGCATTTTGATGTTTAATAAGTTTGTCGCGGAGGCATGAATAAAATGTTGCTGAATGAAAGTGAAACTGCTGAACTGTAATTACCATTTAAAAATAAAACACCCAAAATTACATTGGATAGTGTGTGTGATGTAATGACATGATAGGAAACATTGGATAGTGTGGTGATGTAATGACATGTATCAATCTATGTACTATAACATGTGAAAGGAACAACTCATATAAACACCTTAATCATATTATTGCCCTATTCAGATTAAGGTAAATAAGTTACTGGAATACTGATGTCCATGTAAACATAGCCACTGATCCATGAAATAATGTAATGCTAAATTCATATTAATATTGTTCACTATAATTACACATTGTGTTTTCATGTAATGATGATCATTGGGTAAATAGTAAAAAGGTGAATTTATTACTTTATCATTATATATAAATAAAATGTAATATTCAATTAAATTCAAGTTTATTTATATAGCGCTTTTTACAATGTAGATTGTGTCTAAGCAGCTTAACAAGTTCAATTAAAGTCCACATTTTTGAGTTTAGTTCAGTTCAGTTCAGTTTAGTTCAGTTCAGTGTGGCTTAAGTTCCACTGGTGAAAGTTCAAACACTGAAGAGCAAATCCACCGAAGCGCAGCTCCACAAATCCAAGCAGGCCAGTGGCAACAGTGGAGGAAAAAAAAAAACTTCACCAATTGACGAAGTGAAGGGAAAAAAAAAACCTCGAGAGAAAGCAGGCTATGTTAGGCATGGTCATTTCCTCTGGCCAAACTTCCTATGTGGAGCTGCAGTCTAATAGCAATTATGTTTGTTTTTTCATTATTTATTTGTTCAGTTTTTCCAGTACTAATGAGATAAAATGGATAAACACATTGAATATGTGTAGGCCTTTGTTTAAGTGGTGATGTTTCAATTACAGATTAACAGACGACACGTGTACAATGTTTACTGACTCCATTTATAGACCCTTCTGATAACTAATTTTTATCTGTGATAACTGCTTTATCACCACTTGTGCTGCAACTTTAGAAAGTTGTTAAACTCTTCATTAATCTCCTCTATAAGGTGTCTGACAGAATCCCTACATTCTGTCCCTGTTTATCGTTTTCATTTTGTGTACTTACTGTTTCGGATCAGTGTACTTTACTGAATCAAGTACAAATAGAGAAAATTATTCTTGCCTCTAGTATTGAACACTTCACACTTTTATGCAGAGTGATTCTGAGGACAATAATTCTATTAGGATCTCTATTTGTCTGCTAGGTTTGCCAAATCTGAGTGGTTATTCAAGTGTGAAGAAAGCCAATTAAACTAAACTAACAAATGTAAACACAGGTTGCTCACCTCTCTGCGAGAAATGGCTTACAATTGGAGTTGAGGAGTTGAAAATAATAAAAAAGTGGCACCCACAGGAACAATTTACACTTATACTGTATTTATATGTAGCTACTGTGGAATGAATTCATTGTTGCCCCATTTTTCATTGGGGATTTGATGAAACAAACAAAGCCTATGACAATCTCTCTTTTTTTATTTACTATATGCAGAAATATGTATCTGAATATATTCAGATTAGAGAAAGTGATGGACAGAGATATCCACTACTCCAACTTAGCATTCAGTACTTTCTCAGTAGCACCCTGAGGCTACTTCTTAGACTGGGGATACAATGTGCCATTTTGGTCTGATTTTGAGTTGAATTCTGACTCGTTCTACTCTTTTTTTGAATCGGGCTGAATTTAAGCTTTGTTGAGCATCATTTGTCATGATATGTAGAGGGAGAATGGAGAGGTGATCGGATGGTCAGAGGATTTTTAGACATGTCAGACATTTTGGTCTGCCATCATGAGGTAATTGCATAGTTGAATCAAAGAGTGATGACTCGAATGAGCTGAACTCATTGTTATTGCACTCTGATAAGAAAAAAAACTGTTAATGTGGTTTTTAATTTATTCCTTTCTATCGGATCTTCACACTCCTTCTCATTAGGTTGCTTACATGCACCATATGCTGGTTTGCCAACCACCATTATGTAAGAAAAAATAAGAAGAAGGGTGTATGATATGTTGATTTCACACAAATTGGCTGTTTCTCAATATGAAGAATGCAGAGAACAGACTTGCATTCTTGTGGAGACTGGTCTTGCTAAGTTACCTCTGAAGAATGTACTTGGAAGACCTAAGAACATAGAATGATCCTGTGAGAAATGAGATGCTACAATCTTCCTGTTGGTCATATGACTTTCATAAGTTTTCACAAACCTATTTTAAACATTACTAAATTAATACACTTATTTTATTTATTTCTTCTTATTTTCAATATATATTACATGTGAAAAAGTCTTGCAAAGATACAATGAAAAAAATATATAAATATGTTACTTTCAGCAAATAAACACCTTTCCATTTGTTTATGCCTTTATTAAAGTTACATGTGAATGTTTACTTTCACCGTCTCATTTATGGAAACTCCTGAGATAAACAAGTTATATATCTGAAATGTAAATAGTGAATATAAAATGCTGCCCTCCTCCTTTATTCATCTGCAGTGACTTTTGGGACTTCGAACGAGTGCTGTGCTCAAGTCTGCATTCAATTCATTCTCCACTGATCCTCGATATCAAGAACTCATACGGGTGCTTTCAAGTGTAATCTGTTCTTGCAGTGTTGAGTATTGGAATTGAACTTGGAATTGGAATTGGTTGATGATAACCTTACATGAGAACACAAGGACACAAAAACGCTTAAGAACACATTGAAAAACAGCCATAGTGAGCAATTAAGTCGCTGCTGAACAATCGGACCATATGTGTGAACATGAATTGTGAGCTTTGGTTTTACCCTCTACAGTGTGAGTTGGTACCTTGCTGAAATCTCATGGAAAATGTACAGTAAATGGCTGGCCTTACACTTCTCAAAATGGCCAAACTCTTTTGACATTTCTGTATTTCTTAATTTAATTTTGCATCGACTTTCTTTATTCCACAATCAGAGAATTAGTGAGGGCCATATATGTTGCTTTAGGAACTTTCAAATGATGTATTTATGTCTGGGCCACTAATCTCAGGTGCAGGTAATAAATAGATGAAATTGCCTTTGACCTTTCATAGTATTAGACAGAGAAGTTCACATCATGATGCAATAAGGAGAATGAGTCTCAAAGAATAAAACAGATAAAATAGTATTTCAGGATCTGAGCTACTAAAAGAAAACTTTATTTAGTAGCACAAATTTTGAAATAACACAGGAACTGAAGACCAGTGCTCTGTTTAAAATACCCCCCTTTACCCTCATTCACTATTCCTTACATCAGCCCACTGATATAGTTGAAGGAAGGAATGAAATCGAGTGAGTGAATTTGAACACGAGAAGTAATGGTGTTTTGTTCGTGTTTTGCTGGTTGATAATTTCCTCAGGCAGATTAGATTTTAAACTTCTCGGTTAGACCCTGTGAGGCATTGTGCAGCATTGTGGGGTTTAAAAGTGCACTTCAGAACATCCACTATAGTATTGGAAACCACTAGAAATGTCTCCTCCTTCAAATAGTGCACTATTTAAGCATTAAAGGGGGTGATTTCAGATATAGCCCAAGTCATAATTTGGAAATGTATATAGCTGTTTTGTGTGCTTGGGTTGTACACTCGTTATTGGAGGCATTGTGGGATTGCTTAAGTGCGCTTCAGAATATCCACTATGGTTTCGGACACCACTGGAAATGGCAAAATAGTGCACTAAGGGTGTAGGGGGTGATTTCAGATACAACCCATGTCATTTTCTGGAAAGGATAACTGGAAGCAGCAGTTTACATGAAAACTTGTCAAACTTTCAGATTAAACCCTACATTATAGTCGCGTAAATCTGCTCAAATAAACTGAACTGATTTACCTGAATGAATAAACTTTGATTATTTTCAGATAAAGCAGTTCTCTTAAAAAAAAGGAAGAAGAAAAAACGAACAAGACTTATTGAGGAAGAGACCTGTTTAGGTAAGCACATTTGATTATTTGACTCACTTGGCAGTAAAGCTGTGTGCAAAAACAAAGTGACATTACCAGGAGAGATCTGACTTCTGGTTAAGATTTTAATACTGCAGACATAAAGGCTGTTAGTAGGAAAGCTGCACTATTTTTAAAGCAGCTAAAATATACAGTTATTCAGTTACACTCCAACATGTCTATTTATGAATATATGAAAGTAGTATTTTTTTCCCATTGAGGCAAATTCAAAACGCAAAGTTTTTTGAGTAAAAGACAGGTCCAGCCGCTTCCAGTTAACCAGCAGACCATAGATATGCCTACAAGCCTGTTGGCTCTGTTTGTTGGCTGCTCGTTCATGGTTGCTTTACGTTTGTACTTGGCAAAAAATCTTTGAAGTGGAGTTTCTGTTTGCTGTCAGTTTGTGAATCTTTTTCCATCTACTCCCCCTTTCTCTTCGGCAATCTTTCAGGACTCATATGAGAGTCCAAATGTGTAGAAAAATGGAAGTTGACAATCTTGGAAACAAACACGCTGTTTTGTACCAGTGCAGTCAGAGCCTCCAGGAACTACTGTATACACTAACTGCGCACATCAGATCCATCATCTAACTTGTGGTTTGGATCAAGAAATGCACTCTAAGGATTACGTACTAATAAAATCAAGAACTTTGAAAGTTTTGCAAGTCTCTGAAAAAGTTCATGAAAAACAAACAACAAAAAAGACTTGAAGAAATGTTCTTGAACTTTGATGTTCTTTTTTTTGTTTGCTTTTTGTCTTTGTTACATGTCCGTACTAGACTTATTGTCAAAAGTATGAACAAATATGGTTCATATCCATCAAAACACACATAAATAGAGACACCCATATGGTCACCATTGAAAACTGAATGTTATCTTGTGGTGTTGTTTGGTACTGCTTCCCAATCAACATCTTTCTGAAAGCAAATTTTTCCTTCGGATTTTAGATATAGTTGTTCCTATAATTAGCTTTGTTTTTCTGTCAATTTTGGGATACAATTTGTAAAATGTTTTGTAATATAATAATATATATATGTATTGTTTTATTATTTTCATAAACGTAAAGGCACAGCTACAGCTACAGTCTGACAAGTGTCCTCTTTAAAACGAGACCAGGCTTAAATCTATGCACAAAGACATTGAAGATTCGTAATCATTAAAGCTGAACATGCCATTTTCATGTCTATGTTTAAAAAGTGGGGCTGACAGTTAAGGGGTTAAATCCTGCGACGGTTGAGGTTCAGCATTGATGTTTATATTATTAGCTGTGGCCCAACATTTTTCTGCTTATTGGAAGTGGTAGAGCTCCTCACCAGGAGATTAGCTGCTCATCAATGAAATGAGATCTTTTCCCATGAGGCTAGTTTTCACTTTTTATTAGTCTGGAATCTGTGGACATACCAATCTGTTCAGAGACTGAACGTGACTGAAAAGAAAAGAAAAAACACATAAAAAATGTGGAAATTGGAAATAAATCCTTAATGAAAGCTTTTTTTTAATTTGAAAAAAAAAAAGTCTATTACTGTCACATGACAGATCAAACCATACTGACTTGTTTGTTGAATGCAGTGAGGAGAACACCTTGTAATGTTGAGCTCTTCCCACATTGCTCATCAATGTTGTTAGTGGGTCAAAAAGGCTACTGAAATACAAATTAGATGAAGAATTGATTTAAGTCCAGATCAGATCATGGGTGGAATGACTTATGCTGAACTTGGTGATCCAGTGTGTTCCAGGGATTATGTTAAGTGTGCTATTTAACTTTCGTGATGCATCCATCATAATCTTTTTCATGTGAAACCATATTATATAATGAGAAACCTTTCATTAATAACAATTAAAAATTTCTCCCAAGTAAAAGTGAAACCAAATTTTGGATTAATCTGATGTTTTGACATCGTATTAGACTAACTAAAAAGTAGCTGCAGTGACCCCAACCACCAAGCAAGACAGAGGCGACCCTGGTGAAAAGAAAATTCAGCACATCTGCTGCCACAAAACATCACTAGTCTCTTGCAGGACATCTCTAGTCTCTCACAGACATCACTCGTCTCTCACAGTACTTTTCTGTGATCTTGATCAGCTCTTCTTTAGTCTCTTCTACTCTTCTATAATGAGTTTCTTAGCATTAACTTGGTCACCAAGGATTTTCCAGAGATTTTTAATAAGGTTTAGATTAGGATTCTAGGTTGGCCATTTTGTTATTTTAATCTGTTTTACTTTATAAGGGCTCGCCATTTTGTGAAGCAAGTCAAAACTGCTAGATTAACACTGTAACCGCTACTGTAGTTATCTGAAAATGATCTCTAATTATTATCAATGTTCTTCTGAGTTATGTGTATTCTGAAGCAAAGAATATAAAATAATATACAAGACAAATAAACTACCACTTTCAGTCTTAAAAACTTCACTTTTACTACTGTTATGATAACTTCAAATAGAAATGTAGAAAATTGTAGGTTGTTTGTATCTTCTTTATCTTTTATTTTGAGCTCCACTGCATAGTAATTTTATTATTGAGTATTGCATGTTTATAACCCTGTTGGTCTGCTTTGGTCAGCATCTCTTAGTGAAGTATGAATTGGCATATAGAATGCTGTAATTTGTGGGTTTTTTCTTCATTAGATTATTACCATCTTGCATGACTATGACTGTTTTTAATGTGTTTGAAAGTTTGCACTGTGTTGGCTCAGTCACATTGTGGTTAATTTTTTTCTCACTTACTGTGACAGACTAGACAAAAAAACAAAGAACATTTGAACATTATCATGATAATAAAACTAACTGGCTATTAGTTAGCCTGTCTAAATGACATTTCTATACAGAAGGGGCGCTATGAGGAATATTGATTTGTTGTGACCATGTGCGCTCTGATGATTTCTCTGATATGCAAAAGCACGACCCAGAATTGAATCTATCTTTGGTTTGTGCTCTGCAATGGTCAATGTGGCACCTCTGGGGGCGTTATCTCAGATCTATAGTATTTTGTTTCATATTAGCAGAGAAAGATCGATGTGCACACCTCTGTTGACTGCATCTGAATCTCCTGTCCCTAACATATCTATCATGCTTTGACAAGAAGGAAATGTAGTGCTCTGTAGCCCTAATGCAGAAGTATAAGCAAACTGAAGAGTGATTGATTGGGAAATGTTTTGTTCCTGCTTGCCATTCAGACCAACAGTATTTCAAATTTTACAATCTATATGTTTTCTGTTTGGCATGAATGAATACATACCTTTTGCACGTGTAACAAATGTTTTTAGGTTATTATAGTTAACTAAATGGAAACTAAAATTTAAACCATGAATATGCATGATATACTTGCACTGAACAAATACTACTATTACTTACTTACTCCCAGGGCCATTTATATCAAAGTTGATATTTAGCCGCAGCATATTGGTGTTTTTATGAGGTGAGTTGTTAGCCCAACATTCAACCCCCAATCTGGAGGACCAGGACATACACTCATACACTACAGACAATTTAGCTTACCCAATTCACCTACAGCACATGCCTTTGGACTGTGGGGGAAACCGGAGCACCGGGAGGAAACCCACGCCAACACCGGGAGAACATGCAAACTCAACTGACCCAGCTGGTGCTCGAACCAGCGACCTTCTTGCTGTAAAGCGACAGCAAACAAATACTATTATTATCAATACTAAATAACAATTACAAAAATGATCATACATAGATTAAGAAGTGATATTTTCTCAAAGACTGAGGTTGAATCAATATTTTTTGAACAACTTGAACAGGTCAGAAATGAATTGTGTGGGCTGAGATCTAGCAAGGACAAAGATCTCAGGGAGAATTCAGAGCCTTTAATTGATTGCTGTTGCCCTGACAACACAACTTCATTCCATTCCAGTCAGAGTGAAGATGCCATTCAGTCAAACCACGTCCAGTCTCTCATCTGCTCTCTGCAAACAACAGAAAACAATATAAAAGTTTATCATTTAGTGAATATGCTAAAATGGTGATAACAATGAAAGTGTTTTCAAAAACCTTAAAGACATACACTGTAAAAAACAGGTCTCGATCTCTACTCTGTTGACTTGTCATGTTGAAAATTCAACAGTTAAACAAAGTGACTTTTATTGACATTTCAGTAGTTTAGAAATAATATCATGTATAAGAAATTATATAGAGAGAAATATGTCTGTTAAATAACAGAAAATATACTGGCAGTTATTACAAAGTTTTTGTACTGTAATACACAACACCAACCCAGACAGTATTTCACTTAATAAAAGTCACTTTTTCAAACGTTTAAAAATTAAAAACTTTTGAAAGAAAGATCCCATAATGCAATTCAAAAGCATAAATAAATGGGAAAAAATAAAAACATGAATCACAAAATACGGAAAACTGCTAATTCATGGATATTTTTTTTATAGTGTACAAATCAAACAAACAATATTTATGTACTAATATATACTGTTAATATATGAATATTAATAGTATTAGTATTCTATTTTATTCTATTTTAATTATATTAATTAATACTATTAAACAAAATAGTATTATTTTGGCTCCATTTTATAACATTTCTCAACATTTGTTCTGCCTCACAGAACAATTGTCACCCCTACTTTACTACCACTACTACAACTACTAGTACACATTTCTACACTGCAGCATTTATTACCACAGTGCAGTGCTACAGTAATTAGAGAGAAGGACACAGTTCTTGGAGAAAAGAAAGTTGCTGGTGTAATGGAGGGAGTAATATCATCTATGGTTTGCTAGTCTGCCAATTAAAAAAAAAAAAGACCTGCATTACAGCAACAGGTAATTATTCGTTCATCATATTTATTTTCTTCTCTTTTTTAGCTCTCAAAAGCTGAAAGAAACAATACAGTTCACCACGGAGGAAGGGTTCACTGAGTTTATTTATATAGCAAAACTGTTTACTAAAATTATTCTCCTTAATATTTAAAGCATGTGGTCAGTGGTTGTTCAATATATAGTGAATGTATTTCTGTTCATCTTTGTGGAGATGTCTATTGTTCGTTAGCTTCACCATCCCTTTTCTGTGTCACTGCCTCCAGTCAGTGCATGTCGAGCCCTATAATGGCGCTGGAATTCCTGGACTATTTGTTCAGATCCTTACGACCCCTGGGCTGATGTTATTCCCCCGCAGACATAATAAAGAGAGAGAAAAACTGTGCACCATGTATTAGTAGAACATCCCTCAGAGCCTTATGCACATGTTGACACACCTGAGCCACTCAAGAAAGAACAGCAGCTCTTTTTGTGCTGTGTTGAGGTTATAAGGGCCAGGGTGACACTAGTGTCAGACTCGGACATCATGCCCATGAAGCACAGGCTGAATGCTTCATTCATGTGGCAAACAAAATTGGAAACATTTAAGGAGAAACATTAGAAACATTACACTCAATTTTTGCTGCTTGTTCAAACTTCAAATTTAAAATGAGCTGAAACAACACAATTCTTGATATGTTTGGGGGACAACTTAATTGTTTTATGTTCAATCCACTTAAATTTGTTGTGTTAACTTAATTGATTTGTGTTGGGACAACACGAATGAATAGTGAGGAAACCTGCATTTTTTACAGTGTAGACATACGTGTAGTTGTTGTTTTTTATTACTTTTTAGACACCAGACCCCTTCAGCTGTTGTAAAAGCTGATAAACTAAACACTGGGTTTTAATTTAGTCTAAATTAGCATTGACTCATAAATCTATGGCCCATGGACATTGCCTTGATTTACACTCTTAAACATATAATAAAATTGTGATTGGTTGCTTTTCATGTCAGTCAAAGGGTATCTGGGTGGCCCTTGGGCCAATGAAAAGCTGAGTCCAGACCATCTGGTGTGAGGGTCTGTGAAATCTTGCCCACATGAAAAACAGTCAGAAAAATGTTCATAATCACCTTTTATAATCTCCTGTCAAAACATCCACCTGAAGGTAATGATAGCTTAAACAGCTACTATGAATAATCAGCTTTGTTTATAAAGTTTATTTGAGTTCATGCTTCTTTCCTTCTGTGCATACTTTCTTTTATTCTGCTGTTGAAAATGTTTGTTTTCATGAAAGGCTCTCATAAATAACCTGAACAAACTGGAAAGAAAGGAAGGAAGAAAGGAAGGAAGAAAGAAAAATAATTTATGAGAAAATTTATTTAAGAATTAATTTGTTCATCAAAGCTGCATTTATTTTGTATTACAAGTCAGTAGCGCTCATCACACTCTTCAATTATCCAGCCCATGTCATTGGAAATATGCGTCAGGCTACATTTCTTTTGCAAAATGTAAAATACGTTGCTCCGGTTACGTTCCAATGCAGGTTTCAGATGACAAATGCTGTACGTTAGAGTGGTGCTTATATTTTGTGAATATGATTACTTTTGTGAATATGAAATACATTACTTAGGCTGTGTTTTGTTATACATGCTATTTACACGTCATGTACATTTGTACATGTCCATGAGAAGGCGGGGCTTGTCATACAGATCACTTTGCTATCGACTGACCTAAACCCTTCTCTAACCAAGCAATGGTGTTTTCGAAAGCAAATTTGCATTGTGGCCACATAGTTTTACCGTGATTTTTACATTGCTTTTACCTGTTTTGTGAAACTGTGCTTCACCAGATTTAAACTTGAGCACTCATTCGAGCACTGTACAACGTGAACTACTGAGCAAACTGACCATGGCAGAAAATGTTGTCCAAATGGAGATAGGTGAGGCAAATATGTTCAATTATAAATCAGACACTTTAAAGTTATTGTTGTGGTTTTTATTTTTGTAATTATTTGGTGTTGTCTAAATAAATGCATAAAAATAAACGTTTATTTAGGGGTGTCATGGTGACTCAGTGGTTAGCACTGTCGCCTCACAGCAAAAAGGTTGCTGGTTCGAGTCCCACTGGGCCAGTTGGCATTTCTGTGTGGAGTTTTTCTCCCCATGTTCGCGTGGGTTTCCTCTGGATGCTCCGGTTTCCCCCACAGTCCAAAAACATGTGGTATAGGTGAATTGAATAAACTAAATTGGCCGTAGTGTGTGAATAAGTGTGTATGGATGTTTCCCAGTACTGGGTTGCATGTGGAAGGGCATCCGCTGTGTAAAACATATGCTGAATAAGTTGGCGGTTCATTCTGCTGTGGCAACCCCTGATGAATAAAGGGACTAAGTCAAAGGAAAATGAATGAATGTTTTGCAAGGGACAGAAAGAAATACAGAAGAGGTAAAATTATGTGTTGTATAAATAATTTTATTTTACAAACCTGGCAGAGGAACTGGTCCAATTTCCCCTAAAGCAAAAACAGTTCAGTTGTTTATGGTTTGTTCCAGTCCTCAGTCTTGTTGTTCTTAGGCAGGCAAGATTGGAAAACTGCATGTGGGCCATATTTGTATTGGCCTCTGTGAGCCACTTATTTGCATCATACTCGTCCATGTGTGGCCAAAGAGCCTTTGTTCAATTTAGGGAATCACCATTTCAGGATGAGTGGCTTTCAGTGTTGTGTATTTCAAATTGTGAGTTTCTCGCCCATTTCCTGTTTTCTCTATCTTTCTATTTTCTTAAATATGGACACAAATGATCTCTGTAGCCCATTTTCAAGGCTGCTTGTTGCATAAGTGAGTGTCTGGGTGAAAAGGAAATGGAAACATACATTTAGAAGGACTCATCCATGTCACTCAAACACATACTCCTATCATTTTCTGTCCTGATTTTCCCCCCATTGTACTTGTTTTTACCCATGAAGTGGTTCAGATGCACATTGTTTTTTCTATATAAATGTCAAGAGTTGCAATATCATGTGAATGTCAAACTGATCATGAAAAATGCCACCTTTGACTCAAACCAAGTGGAGAACATCACAGCTGTGTTTGAGGGCAAAATGGTACAACCAGTTAATAACATAAATAAGCCACTGCAAATTAAACAGACAGATAGACTTCAAAAGCAAGACATTTATGGGCATTTATTAAGTTTTTCTATTGTAGTTTATTTTTTATTTTTTGAAAAGAGAGAAAAAGGAAACTCTTCTGCTTTCCTTTTGCACACTAGTTTCCTCATGAATCCATGTTTGACATTTAGATGTTTCATTGGTCTTTGTAGTCTGCCTAGATTAACCTGGCAGAAGTTGGGGCAGCTCCAGTATGATGCCTAGAGGTGCTCTGATCTACCAGCATATTGATGTTGACTGAATTAAAAGATAAAATTCATCTCTACACAAATGTAAATATCCCATTATATGTTTGATTGCAATGTGCTTTGATCTCACTTTTGGAGTGTGTTTGCTTTGGGTACACAGCATGCATAAGAAGCATAAAAAACGAGAGAATTATAAAAAAAGAAGAAGAAAATGAACAGAAAAAATGATTTCTCACATTAGTGATTAAAAAAGGTGTAGGATGCTTTTCAGATGTGGTTCACTGCTCAGAACTCTATCTAATAAAGTTGTTTTTAAATAATAAGGCAGGATGTTTTGGAAGTCTTTGAGCTCAAACAAATTAATCACAGTTTAATTAATTCTCTTCTGTCAATTGCATAAAATTAATTAGAGGTTACTGAGCAAATTAAAACCACAAGTGGACAATATTGACAAACACATACTGCCACAAAGGAGAAAGAAGAAAAAAAAACATCTCCTGTCAGCAGACAGATATTTTAATTAAAATATTAATTGGTTGGCATCCAAAGTTCACATGAAAAAACCTGCCCTGGTAGACAGTGAAAGCAATGGCATGGTAATAAGATGTAAGCAGTGCCTGTCAAAATATTGGGCAGGCACTAAATGATTTCTTGAACCTTAAAGGTCAGTGCTAGCGGCAAACAGACAGTAACAGCACTGTGATCTCACTAAACTCACGTTGCTTGCTCACCATAAGCTTTAGTCTTGTATTTTTGCAACAGATATAGTTTGAAACTTAAATGAATTGGTACTGCTGGAACCAATATTAAGGTTGCAAATTTAAGTCTTTAGCCCCTTTCACACAGTAATACTGGTAAAAATCTGTAAAATGTCCAGAATGACTTTACCAGTAAATAAAAAAAAAAATGCGCTGTTCACACTAGCAAGGACATTTTGTGATTTTTCGGAAGCACCACTCACACATGCATTCCAGAATACCAGTATATTCTGACATCATTAACCAGAAATAACGGCTGTGCTTGTATTTGCAAACATGAATGGGGTCAGGCTTTTTGTTGATGCTTTCACTTTTATTCAAAACTTTTAACATTCCTGTAGCTGCTTTTTCTCCAGATACAAACCAAAACACTTACCTATATGAGAAGAATATTGTAATTAGCACCCGAAGGCAGAAGCACTAATTGCAGATAAAAACAGTTTTGGTTAAACATTTGACTAAGTTACACCGAGGTCTGTGCAATGGATATGGGCATTTCTATGGATGGATAAGTATGTGAACAACTTCGATAAAGAGAAATGGAGCAACACGTTTGTAGCTTATGTCGAGATGTATATTTGAGTTTGGGCTGCAGTTTATGAAGTGCTCTTTGAAACGAAAGACTACCAGTGTTGTACCAAAATCTGACTCGCCGGTAAACACTCATTTACATGTACACAAGTCACACAGCTGAATGCAGAGCTTGCAGGTAAACTCACAGTGGTTTATCATAAGTATTGTCAATATTTTTTTTCACAGATGGTACAATCTGACTAATAAGGAGCAGTTAAAAATGTGTCTGGACAAAGGATTCAAAGGCTTTTATTTTCGTAAGCATCACAAATGTCAATGGATCATCTGCATTAGAGTGCGGAGTGCAGACATCTGCGGAGTGGACACTTCATGTCAGCACCTTCTGAACGTGTACATGCTCATTCTGATAATGTCCCTTCTGCGTTCACACAGAGCAGCATTAGAGGGAATTACCAGTAATGTTACAACTTTTTTCGTAACATTTGTGAAACAATCGTTTTTTTTTTTAATTAATTTTTAGTTTTTTAAAAAGGACCTATTCACATATTAACTCTTTCCAGAAAGTTGCCGAATTTTCCTGAAAAGTTTATATCTGTGAAATGGGCTTTTGTCTGTTCTTATATAGATCCGCCCTCTCTATCTTTGGGTTTTGCAGTTTCTCAATGTCATTTAGCATTTACCACCTATTTCATAAATTAAAAGAAATGAGATCGGAGCCAGATAAAGGGGCTTGGGTCATTTACATACCTGCTGTCAAAAATGCCATTGTTCCATGAACAGTGGCAAATAACTGGGTACATTTTCTTTCTTTTTTCCCATTCTTTTTTAAATTTACCCTTTAATTTGACAGCAGGTTGTATGAGATGGTGGCATTTGGCAATCCGACCAGGTACTAAGAGTGTGTGTGCATGTTTGCAGGTGGCTTTAGTATGGATGGCTGACTGTCAAATTCTAGCAGCTGCATAAAAGCATGCAGATCATTTTTAGCATCAAGTAAGAGTCAGTGTGTATTTCATGAAGAAACCCTTGTAAGCAAAGGAAGGTGAAAATGTCCTTTCCCTAGTGTTGTCATCTTACTGAGGAAGAAAAACAGCATAATGGTATATAATCATATGTTATATATAACATTAAGAGGCAAAATTGCCTCAATTTACATGAAAATATTTGTTAGTGTAAAGTCAAGAATGTCACATGATATACCATCAATGGTGCTTTATTCAGAGGGTACTTGATGGCAATTTCTGAAAGTAGAACCAGAAATAATACTTTCATGGAGGGCATTTTTGTTGGCCATTAAATGTTGGCCAAAAGCATAGTAGGGCTGGGTATTTCTATCAATTTGGCGATTTAATGCGATTCAATCTTGATTTGATTTATAATTGATTATTATTTATATTGATATCAAAATGTTCATTTTGCATATATGGAATCATCTTAGGGCTTGACATTAACTTTTTTGATTACCAGCCACTGTGGTTAGTAGTGTTCCAACGTTACTAGCCACTCGTCATTTTCACTAGCCACAATTTTGTTGTTGGGAAAATATATATTATATGCATAAATTAGACTTTTGGCATGCTAAAAGTAATTGATTTAAATTTTGTGTTATGTCCACATGCCTCCTCGTTAATTTAAGATTTTTGTGTGTTGTGACCTTGCTCAATGAGCATGGGCAAATGGGTTGTGGTTTCATAGTGTCACATTGCAAATAGTTTTATTTCACATAACTTTTTAGGGCTCAACACTAAGGATTTTCCAATTTCTTTCTCTGGCCACACCAAATGAATTATTTCCTTGCCCCACATTTTAAATATTCTCATGTATCTAAAATTATACACTGCAGTCTGTCCAGGCTAAAGATCCCAGATCACCACTTAACTATAGATAAATAGAGAATTAATCTCCTATTAGAGCAATGTTGTTTTAAAGGATGATAATTAAAGCACATTAACCAAAAATAACTGTACGCAAAAGAAAGCCGGTGAAAAACATTCCGTGTACGATAATGAAGGGATAATCACGTGCACAAGGTTAACGTTAGGCTCATTAATAATCTGTTCAAAGAATGGTTAAAGCGAAAGCGGCAACCGCTGCTGTTTACAAAGAATCTCAAGCTCTTGAAAGCAGCAGTACTGCATGCATTAGCACCGCTTTTTCCAGTCTACTTCAAAGAGAAACTATTGCACCATTTGTGTTTCCAGGCACAGTTGCTTCGCGCAAGGAAATAGGACACGGGTGCACCTGATCATCCTCTCATTCGGTATTCACCTGCTTTCTTTTGCTCACACTTACCACTCGCACGAACACTTAACAGTTGTGCTGCTTCTTGATTCTAAGATTACATTTCCGCGCATATTGACAAACGGTTTAAACTAAATTTCTAGTCTTTAGTGACAAGGCAGCACTGGCAATTTAACAATTATTTTCAACCAGCCAAAGTGGCTAGTGGGAGTGTCTGTCTAAGTGTCTGTCTTAGATGGGACACATCTAAGTCTGGTTAAGTCTGGCTTCTCCAAGCGCAGTGCTTGCAAGTTCACTACCTGGTTTCAAAAGACTCGAAAGAGTGGTAGGTACCTTGGGCATGTAGCCAGGCTGACCTTCAGTGTGAAGAATAACAGCCTATGCTCCAAATTATGCTAAAGGTAGGATAGGACACTGTTGATTGAAAGGTTTAAGGGTCTTTACTGCAAGAAGTGCTTCATTATGAATGGTTTGAACAGCATCTGGTTTAGATAGAAATTCCAGACATGCAGATCCACAATTGGTCATAACCAATTCTTTTTGTGTATGATGAATCTTTCTTTTTGTGTATGATGAAATATGGGCAGTAGAACCCACTATCTCTTACTGACAACACCTGAGATCACACACGCAAAGACAGAGAAAACAGAGTTGTTGTTGTTGTTTTTATTATTATTATTATTATTATTATTATTATTATTATTATTATTATTATTATTATTATTACTGAAACTGGGGACCTCTGGATGCAAGACCAGCAGTGAGATGGAATTTTGAGGGCAGTTTTTTCTGTTTTTGAGTTACCCTTCTCTGATACCCTTTGTGGTCTGTTTACTGAACTTAACAGCACCCTGAGACAGGAACATCATTTTCGTGCGGTTGGCTCGATGTGGCTGCTGGGCCAGTGTAAAGGGATGCAGCTCAATGACCACAGGCAGCTTAGCAGTGTACTGTATATAAAACATTTTTTTTTTACTAGTGCATAGGCATGCCTACGTGGTTTCTTGTGTGTGTTGTGTTGTTGGATTGCAATGAACCACCAATTACTCTGGCAGATGTTTTACACAGCGGATGACCTTCCAGCCACATAAAATACACACATATCTCTCCCATTCACACTCTACAGCCAATTTAATTATCCAATTAACTTATGTTGCATGTCTTTGGACTGTGGGGAAACAGGAGCACCCGGAGAAAATTCACACATGCAAACTCCATTCCAGGTTCAAAAGGACGAGAGGTGAGGTACAGTACAGACAATATTAAAACCCACTTATATATAAGTGTGTGTGTAGGGGGAGGGACTTTCACTTCCGCTTGTAAAGTGAAAGTGAGGTGTAAAAGTGAAACCTTTGCAGTCTAGTAACATGAATTTATAGGCTGCATTACCAAAAAAAAAAACATATTTTTAGGGAATGACTTCCTAAAATATAACGACATTAAAAGTGTAGTTGTCAGTGTTCTGTTGTGTCCATGTGCTTTTGTTGTGATCATGTTTTCCCGCCATCGTCAGTGTTCATTTATTTCACCTGTGTTCGTCCCCTGTGTCTCCCTAGTTAATCATCACCGCTGTCTACTTATACCCTTCTGTTTGTGTCCTTCGTGGTCCGGTATTGTATTGTTCCAGTGTCGTTGTCCTGTCTGCATGTCCTTTCTAATCCAGTACCTGTATCCTGTGAGTGTTTTGGTAATAAATCCGTCCATTAGTTTAATATCGTGTTCCCGTTTCGTCATGTCTCCACACGAGTTGTTACAGTATTTTTTTATCTTAATAGAAACTTTGACATGACAATATGATGCCTTAATTGAGAACAGTCAGAATGACCGCTGTAGAATTAAATTCTGGTAGTTCCAGTGTTAACATTCTTTTAAGTAAAGCAAGGAATTTGCCAAATTTCTTTAAATTAATATTAATCTTAGGATACTTTTAGCAGATTCAGACAAGTGGACCTGGAGGAAGTTGAAGGTTTCATTTAGTATGAATTGCTTTAATTTACCTTATCAAAGATAAACAAAAGAACACAAATTATCTCTGCAGCTGATTTCCAATGTTGCTCATTGCAGAAACAGTTGTCTGAGTGAGCAGAAAGAGTTTCTTTTACATAAAGCACATTTAGTTTTAGTTTTTTATTTTTCTGGCGTTTTGCAGAACATTGTTGTCGGCGGAGTAGCTGCACTGTGGAAACTCTACAAGACGCGCAGGCGTGGGAAGCGAGCCTGTGCGCTCGTCAGGCTCAGACAACGCAGCTTTAGAACGGAGTTGCCTAGCATCCATCTGGCGAATGTCCACTCTCTTCCTAACAAAATGGATGAACTACTTCTGCTCGCACGCAATAACAAGGACTTTACCAACTCTGCTGCTCTGTGTTTCACGGAAACCTGGCTGAACGAAGCCATTCCGGACAGCGCACTACACATACCGGACTTTCAGCTGTTCAGAGCGGATCGCGATACGGCGTCAATGGGCAAAACACACGGCGGTGGAATATGCTTTTACATCAACAGAAGGTGGTGTACGGATGTAACTGTGTTAAAGAAGATGTGCTGTCCTGATGTGGAAGTGCTTTTCATTAACTGTAAGCCATTCTACTCGCCGCGGGAGTTTTCCTTGTGCATTCTCATCAGTGTTTATATTACACCACAAGCACACGTGAGTACTGCACTGCAACAGCTGGCTGATCTGATCACAGACACAGAACAACAACACCCGTACTCTGTTTTTATCATTCTCTGTGACTTTAATCAGGCTAAACTCACTCATGAGCTGCCTAAATTTAAACAGCATATTACATGCCCCACCAGAGACAATAATATTTTGGACCATTGTTACACAACAATAAAAGATGCATATCGCTCCGTTGCCAGAGCAGCTCTAGGACTCTCTGACTACTGCCTGGTTCATCTTCTACCAACTTACAGGCAAAAACTTAAAACTACTAAGCCAGTATTAAGGACTGTTAAGAGATGGACCAACGACACAGGGCAGGACTTACAAGCCTGTTTTGACGCACTGACTGGAGTGTGTTTGAAGCTGCTGCCACCTACCTGGACGAGCTCACAGAAACTGTAACATCATACATCAGTTTCTGTGAGGAGTTATGCATCCCTACCAGGACTTATTTATCATTTAACAATGATCAACCATGGTTCACACCAAAACTTAGACAGCTTCGTCAGGCCAAAGAGGATGCCTACAGGAGTGGGGACAGGGTACTGTACAATCAGGCCAGGAACACACTGACAAAGGAGATTGGTGTGGCTAAGAAGAGCTATGATAAAAAAAAAAAAAAACTGGAAAACCAGTTTTCTGCCAACGTCCCTGCATCAGTGTGGAAAGGCCTGAAAGACATCACTAACTACAAGACACCGTCCCCCAGCATCGACGACAATAAACATCTTGCAAACGAGCTGAATATGTTCTATTGTAGATTTGAGACAGCCGACCAGACACCTCACACCCGCCATGACCATCTATCTACACAGCCATCAACACTTCCAGCCATCCCCCTCCCCCCCTTCACTTCAGATCAGTGAGGATAATGTGCGTCAGATCTTCAGGAAACAGAAGAGAAGGAAAGCACCAGGCCCAGACGGTGTCTCACCAGCCTGTCTGAGAACCTGCGCTGACCAGCTGGCCTCCATTTTCTCACAGATCTTCAACAGATCACTGGAACAGTGCACTGTTCCATCCTGCTTTAAGCATTTCACGATCACCCCAATCCCGAAGAAACCAAAGATCATAGGACTCAATGACTACAGACCTGTTGCCTTCACATTTGTGGCCATAAAGTCATTTGAAAGACTGGTGCTAGCATATCTGAAGGACATCACTGGACCTTTGCTGGACCCTCTGCAGTTTGCCTATAGAGCAAACCAGTCTGTGGATGATGCAGTCAACATGGGACTGCATTATACCCTACAACATCTAGACAAACCAGGGAACTACGCAAGGATTCTGTTCGTGGACTTCAGCTCTGCCTTCAACACCATTGTCCCATTATTGCTCGATCAAACTGACCCAGCTCTCTGTTCCTAGCTCTGTCTGTCAATGGATCACCAGCTTTCTGACAGATAGACAACAGCTTGTCAGAATGGGCAAAATCACATCCGACAGCTGCACCATCAGCACCGGCGCCCCCCAGGGATGTGTCCTCTCCCCACTACTCTTCTCCCTATACACCAACAACTGCACTGCAAAAGACCCCTCCATTAAGCTCCTGAAGTTTGCGGATGGCACTACTGTTATCGGCCTCATCCGGAACAGTGACGAGTCTGCATACCGACAGGAGGTGGATCGGCTGGCTTTATGGTGCAAATGCAATAACCTGGAGCTGAACACGCTCAAAACAGTGGAGATGATAGTGGACTTTAGGAGAACCCCCCCTGCACTCCCCCCACTCACCATCATGAACAGCACTGTGGCTGCAGTAGAGTCATTCAGGTTCCTGGGCACCACCATCTCTCAAGATCTGAAGTGGGACATTCACATAGACTCTATTGTGAAGAAAGCCCAGCAGAGACTGTACTTCCTCCGTCAGCTGAGGAAGTTCAACCTGCCCCAGGAGCTGCTCGTACAGTTCTATTCAGCTGTCATCCAATCCATCCTCTGCACTTCAATCACCGTCTGGTTCGGCTCAGCTGCCAAAACCGACCTCCGCAGACTACAGCGAATAGTCAGGACAGCTGAACGAATCACTGGCACTACCCTTCCTACACTTCAAGAACTGTACTCTTCCAGAGTGAGTAAAAATGCTTACAAAATCACTCTGGACCCCTGTTTGAACTGTTACCATCTGGTCGGCGCTACAGAGCACCAAGCACAAAAACAGCCAGACACAGAAAAAAAGTTTCTTTCCTCAGGCCATCTACCTCATGAACAGTTAAATATTCCCCTACTGTGCAATAAACGTGCAATACTTTCTCATACACACTCGTACACAGCACCTTATAACAATTTACAGTGCAATACTTTTTCTTCGCAGCTGTACACAGCACCTTATAACTTATATATTATATTGTTATATTATATTATATTATATATTATATATATTTATAACAAATATGTACATACAATTCATCATCCAGAGCTTTTTGACTGATTGCATCTCTGTTTTATGTTTGTTGTCTTTTTCATATTTATTTCGTGTTGTCACTCATCACTTTATGTACACTGGAAGCTTCCGTAGCCAAAACAAATTCCTTGTGTGTGTAAGCACACTTGGCAATAAAACCCATTCTGATTCTGATTCTGATTTAGATTGACCATACTATACAGACAACTCAGCCTCATTCTGAAAACGTACCGCTAAATACATTTCTGGAGAGGGTCAAATACATCCCAGGAGCTACGTTTTTTTTGCAGTTTTTGTTTTCCCGAATCCACCAGAGGCTGCTGTGTATGTTTTTTTCAGATCTCAAATTTCTCTCGCGAGTGCCATTCGCGCCTGCTCTTCTCACATAAATCCACCAGAGGCCGCTGTTGACTGACTAACTGACTTACTGATTGACTGACTGACTGACTGACTGACCGATCGACTGACCCACCTTCCTCCTTCCCTAAACCCAACCAATTGTGTTTTTAAAAGCACCTATTGACCCGTGGTCAACTCCTCTCTGCATCTCAAGTCCGCCAACGTACGTGTCAAGCTAACTGGACAAACTGGTAACAGCAGGAAAGCCGTCCATATGAAGGTAAGCGGTCAGCTGGTAATCACACAAAGGAACGGCATCATATCGCCCCGTAGCATTCGTTTTTAAAACTAAATGCAGCCATACGTACTTCTGGCTACATAATTTGTGATCTCCAGAAATGTATATAGGGCTAATTTTCAGAATGAGCCTATGTTGCATACAGATTTTCATACTGCAGTTATACACTTTAGTTGGAGAAAATCATAGCATACAAATAGCTGCTAACAGCTAAGTCAAGCTTAAACCACTACTAAACATACCGGCAAATAGTTTCAGTATTTTCTGTTCAAAGCAAGACAATAAATTATGTTGATAAGCAATTTCAGGTCTACTGTAGTTTATTTGCAGAGAAAATAGAAGGAACTCGTCAGGGGATTTCTTTAATTTTGCACACTAATTTTTCCTATCTTACCATCAATCCGTGACTGACGATTTGATTTTGACCTAATATTTTGACTCTGGAATTTACAAAATTGCTCTCAAGCAGGGGATTTTCACTTTCCCTTAAATGAATAGTTAAACACATGCATACCTGCATCAATATCATCAACCTTTGAGTCATTTTAGCAGATAGACATATGGAATTGGGCTAAGTTGAGCGTTTACCTTTTTTGGGTGACTGCTTTGACTTACTTTTTATCAATACATTTTCTTTTTTTAACATTCTTATAAAAATAGACTTGAAAATTCTGAAAATTATTTGCAATGACTCTTTTATTCTACTTCTATTGAGTGGAAATGGCAGTGGAAACAGGCATAAAATACACACAAGAATAGATCTGCTTAAACCACTGCACTAAACATTGTAGAGATAAATAAATAGTCCCCTTGTCTCTTGACCTCTTCCTGTGCTATTTGCACCATTGTCATTTTTGTCTCACCATACCATGTGGTACTTTCTCTGCCTCCAGTCATCCTATTCATCCACTGTTATTAGCTCATTACTGTTTAAAGAGCTCATGTGGTCCAGGCCTACTTCTCAGGGAGATTCAACACCATAGGGGCAGGTGTGGGGACTGAGCAGATGGATGGAGTTAACAGGGAAAGAGGGCGAATGGTGCTTGACATTTGCAAGTTATTGTTTCACCATGGTAAAGAGGAGTCATGGAGGTAATGATAAGTGTGTAATGCTGAATGCCCTGAATGTATTCTAACTACATGCACCATATGAATGCAACCAACCCAAGTCCCTTACCAAGTCAGCTTGACACACTTCATTAATACTTTATGGAGTCATTCTCCAGGATAATACTATGTCAAAGTCAGGGGGTGGAACCAGCTGTGCAAAAGCTCCAGTGCAGTTCAATTCATTTGACAAGGTCTGGGAACACAGTGTCCTTTACCTCTTGGTTGTGGCGCAACATGGGTGGAAATATAATAAAGGTGCCCTAGGTTATATATTGCAGCTTAAAACAACATGAAAAAATAATAATTAGTAATAATATAACTATAATATAGTTATAATATAACTACCACTACTATACCACTACCAATACTTGAGGATAAAAGACCAAAGTTCATTATGCTGCATAACAAAACTAAATGCACTACTGTGTAAATATGCTGTTAATATGGTGGGAAGGAAATGTTAGAATGGGTTTTGTCAATATAGAGTTTACTGAGCTTTTTTTTTTACTGAGCTAGATTGTACTCAAATAGATAGTTTTAATATAATATATTTTTTAAAGTGTAATATTTCATGTGATGTGAAAATGTAATTGTTTTTAATGGTGCACATTTGTTCTACAACAGAATCAAGAGTTAAAATGTCAACACTTGAGAAAATACTATGCTTGTTTGTAGAAAGAAAGAAAGAAAAAAGAAATTGCTTTGAGAACTCATTAAAGGAGCTGAAGGATGGGGCAAACCTACAACGATAGGGTTAAAATGGTTAAATGGGTTAACATAAACATTTCAAATATAAAAGTATTACAATTTAAACAATAAGAACATTTCCAAATTACTTTTTTTGCCTGTTTTATTAAAGAAAAAATATATAACATAATATAGCATGACCCCTTTTAAATAAGTCACAGAAAATGGCACCCATCATTTGGAAATGAGATAAAAGTGTTCACCAGTTTACCTCACCAGACTATGAACTTGTTCCCTGGGGATAAGCTTAAACCATAAAACCCAATCCTCATCCGCCTTCTGCTCTTTCCCGCTCTTCCTTCCTCCATCCATGTCCAGTATCTGGAGGGGATGCAGTGGATGGAGGACCTTGCAGAGCCCCTGACAAACCTGAGCCAGTGAAGCAGGAACCTGTCAGGGCTATTTTTACTGCCGGCGCCCCTGGGGCTTCACTAAGCTCTTCTGCGCTCACTGTCTCTCATCTCTCTTTCTCTCTGACTTTCTGCCCATTGTTGCTCATTTCTGAGACCAGTACGACTTTAATTTTTATGCACCTCAGGAAGTTTCATGTTCGCTGTTTCTACCTGACAATATTGTAAATTTTAGTGCAATGTGAAATAAATTCATTGACTTTTATACTAATGGAAAAAAAATGTCCATGTACTTTTGTACTCAAGCACAAAAACAACTGCAAAATATGGCACAGAATGCTGGGATGAAAGACATAAGTTAGCTGGTTTACCATTAAGGTTTATAATGGGTTGCACTTTATTCTGATGGTCAACTTTAGAGATTCTTTTATGTTGTTAACTACATATCAGCTAACTCTCAGTAGAGTATTAGTAGACTGTTTATTATTATTGGTCATTAGAATAAGTTGACATACAGTACAAAGTTGCATATAGTCATTATTCTGTCTGTTGAGGGAACATCATAATAAAGTGTTAGATATAGATATTAGATATTATATTATTATATTATATTATTATATTATTATATAGATAGTAGATATTAAGCAGGATGTATACAAACACTTACTAATGTCTGCTACATGACATATTTGCAAAGTCAACAAAATGTCTAAAAGGGGTTCAGTGTTTTCTGCAACAAAGTTGACAGAAAATGCCCTCATTTTGCAAGTAAAATAATGTTCTCAGGAATTTTATAATTGTCACAATGTGAACTTGAGTAGCACATCTTTATATGAGTCTACACAACTACTTTATTAGTAAATTGTATTAGGAAACACTGTATTAGAAAAGACCACTCACTATTATTCAGCTTAGTCCCTGATTTATCAGGGGTCACCACAGCAGAATGAACTGCCAATTA
>CAIGQW010053631.1:1397750-1411116 GCA_903798125.1 Danio choprae
GTCCCTGATTTATCAGGGGTCACCACAGCAGAATGAACTGCCAATTATGTTGGCATATGTTTTATGTGGCAGATGCCCTTCCAGCCACAACCCAGCACTGTGAAACACCCATACGCCCTTTCACACTGTTTCTCATTCACACAACTGTAAAGTGAATTTAATAATTTACTTTCTAATGCAAACTATGATATTTGTCATCATGCTAATTGAAAGTAATAATAAAAAAAAAACTCTTAAAATCAGGACTGGTTAGAAAATGCATATTCAACTACCCATGAAAGTCAAGCTCAAATGTTTCATGCCCAGTTTACATCTGTATTTCTTAATGTCCACTTGTGATTAGATTGACAAAAAAAATGCATCTGGTCTAAACAAGACCTACATGTTATTTAACTTGCAGAGTACTAGTAGACTGTTGGGTTAGAGTTAGGTAGATTAAGTTGACAAGTTAAGCTTATAATTAGTACAATGTCTGTTGAGAAATTAACAAAATAAACAATAGCAAGTATTAGACAGACAATCTAATAAAGATTGATAAAGATTTAATAAAAAATCTAATAAACAACTCTAATAAAGAATATTTTATTCATGTAATAAAAAGTATATTATATTCAACAGAATATTTAAAGAGGACCACGGAAAAAGGAAACTTATTATAAAGCAGGTTGTAGTAAAAAAAGGTTACTTACAAATCATCCAACATTGTCTTTACACTGAACAGAACAAGAAACTGCACCCACCCAGCCACAATCCTTGACATTTTTAAATATGCATTTATTTTATTTTATTTTATTTCATAAATAAGACTGATTTCCATGTACTGATGTGTGTCATCATTGTACGTATGTTGCAGTTGCCCTCAGATGGATGTGTCATATATCTAAGAAACCACTTGGCTCCACTGACAGCTGCAAGCTAGACAAAACAATGTCTCAAGTGGCCCATTATTTGATTACCTGAGTCAGACAATCATAACACTTTTATCTCACAACTTAACAATTTTTCAAGTCTCAAAAGCAAATAAAATATGTTCTGAAACTTTCTGAAAAAATGTGAACTGCTTAACAGAACTAATCCTATTAAAGCCACAGTTATTTGTGGACTTTAAAACCTTACAAGGTCTTTCTATCATATTTTTAACCATGGCTTGCGCTGGCGTAACTGCGTATCTGGAGTTGGAGAGCAGTTTTGCAGTTGGTTTGTCAGGCAGAGATTTCCATGACATTGATGCCTTAGCTCAGAGGCTTCAGCGTGGATGGGAAGGAGAAACTCCCTGACAGCTATGCTCAAAGGACAATCCGGTAACTACTTTTCTTCACCTATTAAATGTTCCTCTCCAAGGGTTAAAACATTGTTTTCATCAGCTCACAAAGCTGCGCGAGAGGGGCTCCCTTACCTTGTTATAACACCACTTGATTCCAGAGACATTTTTGGAAGTTAAATGCTCAGTGTATTGATGTGTGTTACTATACGTAAGTACTGGTTGCTTGCTACATTAAAAAAAGGAAGATGTAAAATTGCAATCTGTAACCCCACAACACCCAATTTCCTTACCTCAATACATAGTACTTCAAAACACACACACACGCACGCACGCACGCACGCACGCACGCACACACACACACACACACGAATGAATGAATGAATGAATGAATGAATAAATAAATAAATGTGTGTGTATAGTGGTTTTCCATTTTTCATGACACTGGAAAATGTTTAATTTCTGGATTCTTTATTGAATACAAAATTCAAAAGAATGTTTTTTTTTTAACAAATGATATAAATATTGTAGCTATAATTATACTTTTAATCTTAATAGTTATTAACTTTTGAACTGTAATTATAATTGCATTTTATGGTTGCTTTTAGTTTGAGGTATTCTTTCAGATTTTTTTCCTGTACTGTACTCATATATATTTAAGCAGTCTATTTGTAAAGAGTCTGCAACCACTAATATTTAGTTTGCTTGTGCTATTTCTTTAAATGATCTGGGTTGATAACTGGTTTAAAAATGGCATGACCTTCATTAATTTCAGTTGTATTTAATTTTAAAGAATGCCCTGGGTATCAAGAATTGTATGGCTTAGTATAACCTAAATAAGGTCTCCTAAAAAATATGAAGTAGACACACAATAGAAGATTAAAAAAAAAAAAACATTTTTGTTGGACAATTGGGGGCATTATTTTGTGCAGTGTGTGATGTTAAAGTGATGCATTCAGTGAGCCACTGGCACTGCCTGCAGCTGTTTGTAACTATGATTTGTTTTAACACAATTACGAGAAAAAAAAAGGTTTGATGACACAATTTACTGCTTTTGGTTTTACTTTAATCAACCAATCAACTTGCAGCTTAAACCTTTTTGCTCTATTCTCATCTTTTTGAAAACAATGAATACATACATAGCTTCTCTTTTGGTGTTGTCCATCTGAAAATTACAAGCAAAGCCACTCAATGTGGCATTGTATCTGTATTCTGTACTCCCTGTTGTGTTACACTGACAATAGAAACAGATTGAGAGCCACTAGGGGTACAGCCATTTGACATCTTCAAAAAATATTGGTGGTCCCCATAGTCCAATATATGTACAAAAGAATGTCATGTTTTTTTTGTTTTTTTTTGTTTTACATATTTCATTAACAGACATCATTTGGATTATATTAGGGCATGCAAGTATTGAGGAATCCCTTTAAGTTTTAAAGTGTTTAAATACGTTATAAGGTCAGTTTTTATCTTTGTGTTTTTTTAAGTGTGGCTTTTATATCTCCAAAAAGACGTTGCCAGTTGTACACTGCCCACTTCTGAGAAACACTACAGCAATATACTATATACATGTTTTCACAGTAGGATACCAAAGAGAGAAACAATAAAATAAATAGTGGATTTTGAGGAAAAAGTGAAACAATTTGTTGCCAAACGGGGAATATTTGATTCTTCACTGCAGACAGATACATTGGATTGAGGACAGATGATATTTGCCAGCCACAAGGCTCCCGACACAGACAGAAAGGCAGTCTATGTTGAATTTGTGCTTTTGAAGCCTGATTGATTGGTCAGGCAGACTGTTCTGTGAGAGGAAAGACGAGCCCTGATTGAAAGTCTGTTGTGAACACATTGTGAGAGACCAGTCTGTAATTTTCCACTAGTATAGGTTGACTTTTTTTAAGTAGTTGAGTTTCCAAAACCTGCTTGAATGTGCTGGGGAAAATGCCATTGGGGAGTGATGTGTTTGTGTGTGTGTGTGTTTGAGGAAAATGGGGGGAATAGGGTCACCAGGGCCAGTAGTTGACTTTTTGAAAAGGAAAACTTTAGAGACTTTTGGAGAGAGAGAGAGAGAGAGAGAGAGAGAGAGAGAGAGAGAGAGAGAGAGAGAGAGATTGCACAGAGTTGCATGTGGGTGGTGGGTGTTTATAAGACTGTGGTGGTGAGAATCGACTCCTGGAGGTTGTTATCTTGTCTGTGAAAAAAATGGGAAAGGCATAATGCATTACAAGGAAGTGGAGGAAGGGAGAGGTGAATGTCTTGAGCAGTTTTCAAATGTTTTAAGTGCTGTCGATTGTGTTGTGATAGTGTAATGCTTTGATGGTGGAAACATTGGCAGAAAGAAAAAGAGCAGTGAGTCATACCTACTCAGGTCAGTACCTTGTCTCTGTACTTCAATGTTCCTGAAGAGTGTGAGGTGGCCATGGGTTAAAGAGTGTTGCTTTTGCTGGCCTGGAGAGAAAAAGAAAACTGATGTTATTGAATGGAATGGATATGGTTAAGTGGAGATTTAGTTATCTAGCAGAGTATTTAGCAATTAAAAAAATACATCTTAATTTAACAATCTTATCTTATAATTTAATTGGTCTATGTTCAATCCCCCTAACATCTAAGCACACACGCACGCACGCACGCACGCACGCACACACGCACGCACGCACGCACGCACACACATTGAAAATCAGAGTATTTTATATTTTATGCCATAATAGCACACTCTGTTGTGATTGGACTATCACTACATTGAGTGTTGATACCAATCGATACCAAGTTGATACCACCCATGATTATATCTGACTTTTTGTTCCAGAGGAGTCCTCATTCCTCAGCAGTTTTAAAGCAATTTCCAAAATGTCTAATTACTCATTTCATTATGATTTATAGAACTCTGATTGACATAATATGGTGATCTCAATATTCATTCACACAGAACACACCCAGATGGTGGAATGAACTCTGCAAAAATTCACACTGCAAAATTTCAACTATTTCTAACACTTAACTGATTTTTGTAATACCCTGCCATGAGACTGAAAAGATCCCAGATGTCACACGATTTCCATTACTTTGTCAGACTGTCAGGCTGTAACCACAAAAGTTGACTTGACTGTTGTGTTCAGGTGACCTTGCTCCTTTAGCAGTCTCTAAACAAACTCTAATCAATAATGTGGCCTCTCTCTCTCTCACCTTGGTCAATAACTATAAAGACTGGGGTGAACAGAGGCTGTAATAAATCCACTGACACATTTCCTGTTTGTTAATTATTAAAAGGGCATGAGATGTGGCTCAGGGTTTAAAGCAAAAGGGCATAATTTGTAGTTAAGCAAACTATTGTTTCATACAATAGACATGTCAGAGGTTTATACAACAACAACTACTACTACTACTACTACTACTAATAATAATAATAATAATAATAATAATAATATTAATAATAATGCACAAATTGTAGGCACAGCATGTTTTACAGCAGTCAGACACTTTTTTTGGTACATCAATTGTCTATTGAGAACATTACAAATTACACTGTTAACAATTTTCTGTAGAATCTACAGTAACTTCCAGGCAGCAGTTGACCAGTAAATTATTTAATTAAAATAAACTAAAATACTATATGTACATTTACAGCACAATTTATCTTACTGTAGTATGTGTATTTAGTATTGTATATCTTTTCATAAGGCAACTTTAAAATACAGTAACATACTGCATAACTATCCCACAGTAAAATACAGTTCATATTACTGTTAAATACTGTAAGTTACAAAAATTGTTAGTGTAGTGTCAGTCTTTTTGATTTTTGTTATTATTGTTTTTCTTTTTTCAATCCACCAGATGTTTGTAAGGCTGTGTATCTGCAGGGGTTCAGGCTGTAGAATTGAAAAATGGCTAAAGGAATGTTACCAGCATGATGGTATAAAACCATGTCAGCACATTTGTAGTAGTAAAATATGTGGGAGAGTGTTGCCATTGTTTTGCCATATTGAGCAGTTCAATGTTAATAATAAAACAAAAGCAATTCACTGAATATTTATCAGTGAAATGGTTTAGTAACAGTATTTTGATGTTAACACTTGAATTGGTTACAAAATAGATGCAATAAAACTTTTACTTGAGAAAGATGGAGAGAGAGAGAGAGAGTGAGTGAGTGAGAGAGAGAAAGAGAGAGAGAGAGAGAGAGAGAGAGAGAGAGAGAGAGAGAGAGAGAGAGAGTGTGAGAGAGAGTGAGAGAGAGAGAGAGAGAGAGAGAGAGAGAGAGAGAGAGAGAGAGAGAGAGAGAGAGAGAGAGAGAGAGAGAGAGAGAGAGAGAGAGAGAGAGAGAGAGAGAGAGAGCAAGTGAGAGCGGCAGAGAGACAGATCTAGTAAAAAAAAAAATCAGGGCCAAGAGAAGAGCCCAAGAAAACCAGAAGAAGAGCCAGAGAGTAAAAGATACAGAGCAAAAGTTGCTCTGTTCTTTTATCTCTTTCTTGACCGTATGACCAAAAACCAAAACTTTTACTTGCAAACTGACCAATCAGCAGGTTAGAGCTTCCCCAAAGTGTGACCACATTGCAGACCCCTAATGTGCAGTCTGGAGCATGGTTCAGTTGGGCTTTGGCTACAGAACGCTTGTAGTGTGAGTGCAAAGCAAGCCTGAGGGCAAAACTGAAGATGCAACGTCACTTTTAAGGGACTGTTTCAAATGGATTTATTAATCATTGTTATTTTTCAATGAACGCAAACTGTCATAGTTTATTAAAGATTCAAACCCCTGGCTGCACGTCAGCTACCATCTTCAGCAAACCTCCTAATAGGTGCAGCACGATGATTTTCATGAAAGTTTTCGAGCATCAGAGGTTGTGGATCTGTTCAGCAACATATTTCACTATGTCATCACATCCCAAACGACTTAAAATAATACAAAATAATATAAATAAAGCAACCTCCATTGTACTGAGCAAGAGCACTTTTCTTTCTAACTGAACAGTTGCATCATCAATGACGTATGCGAGTGTGAGTGCAGTCCGAGGGTGAGAGGGGAGGGGGGATGATCACGTCCGGGTATGGTTCAAGGCAACCATGCCTAGTGTGAGTACATCCTAAATAATTTTGATGATTTTCATCTTTTCACATTAATAGCAATATACAAGTAAAAAATCCTATAAAATATTTGAAATTGCAATAACAATAATTTATTTCACACAGTCTCAAAGTAGAGTATAAATAAGTAAATATGTATGAACAAGTATTTATAAGTATGCCAATAAAAAAAAAAGTAAATAGAGAGTATGATGCTTTATTTGAAAGTTCTTTGTGATGCGCTTGGCTATCAGAGAGTTTTCAACAAATTTGGAAGAAAGGATGCAGTATATTTATAGATTAAATATTCTTGTCTGTCCACTTATAATGGTCTTGGACTTTAAAAATATGTTTGTTTACTATGTGTTTTCTTAAGTGCTGCAAATAGATAAGCTGTAGTGCATTGTAAACAATTAAAAATAAATCAGACAGAATATATTCAGTCAATGTTCGTTTTAGACATTATTGTTTTTATTATTAATAATTTACTTTACTTAACAAAAATAATGCTTTCTAATTGTAAATGTAAAAAAATAGATTTAAGCAGTGTAGAGGGCAGCCTGTCAGCACCTCTTAAAGGAGCATGCCATGCAATAAATGTTGACCTGATATAAATATATAAATAAAGGGGTCATGGAGCTCATCGGAGCAGGTGCCTGCCATGCAGGTGGAGCCTGCAGCAAGATGAATCACTCTGACAAAGTCACCTTTCCCCACTGCACCTGACCCAGAAGTGGGGCAAAAGAAAAAGAAGATAGATGTTAAATGGTTAATACACTCAAAGAGTCCTGTGTGTGTGTATGTGTATGTGTGTGTGTGTCCGGGTGTGTGTGCATGTGTGTGTAAATCCAGCCTGGTCTCTTGCCACAGTCAGGTTCTAAAATTGAAAAGATGACCTAATTTTAATAAAGCCAATCTGCAATGTTCTTTTATGAGAAATAAAACTTTCCCTAAATATAACATCATAACATTTGTTCTATGTTTTCTTTTTTTACTAATCAATAATAAAAGAGTACAACAGATTCACTCAGAATGTTGAATGAAGCTGGTGAACATATTCTTCAGGATGAAAATAATCATTTTCAAATAAAGTTTCTTTTTATATATATTTATAACCCAGACTGCTTTTCTCCCTCTATCTTGTCTCTTTACATTATTAATGGCTTGCCTTTAACATTTCGGCTGGTTAAGTTATGGCTGTAGGGGGAAGTAGTAACTTTTGTTCTTGAAAGCAGGACTCTGTTACTTTACCTCAAACCATTTTTAAACGTCTCTTGACCTCCTGTCGCTGCAGCTGAGAGAGGATTCAGCACACTAAGAATACCATCTATCATTATGTATTGCTCATGCATCTTGCACTGCCAAGAGTAAAAGAGTAAAACTTTGCGTCAGATTTAAAGCTTGAGTCTGTGATTAGTGCTGTACCTTCTATTGACTTTAGATTTCAATGATGGAACACTGGCTTACTGTAATGAAAAATAATTGAATAATTAAAGCGAGAGCTGACGCAAAAAAATAAATAAATAAAATAAAATCACTAGTATATATAACTTTTCTATTTGGAACCATAGAGTCTAAAAAATTGTTTATTAATGCATAATGCATATGCAAATGTTTTTTTTTTTATTAGAGTTTAGAGTTTACACAGACTGCAGCCAAACACCAATCTCAACAGGTAAAGGATTTTATTTTTTAAATGTCCATTTTGCCCTCAAACACAGTATATGTCCATATACTGTCCAACACAGCATACTTTTTTTCAGATCAAGATACATAAATATACAATATATTATAGTGTACAAGGCAACGCGGTGGCGCAATGGGTAGCACAATCACCTTACAGCAAGAAGGTCACTGGTTTGAGCCTCGGCTGGGTCAGTTGGCATTTCTGTGTGGAGTTTGCATGTTCTCCCCGTGTTCACAACGGTTTCTTATGGGTGCTCCGGTTTCCCCCACAAGTCCAAAGACGTGGTATAAGTGAATTGGGTAAGCTAAATTGTCCTTAGTGTATGTGTGTGAATGAGTGTGTATGGATGTTTCCCAGTGATGGGTTGTAGCTGGATGGCCATCCGCTGCATAAAACATATGCTGGATAAGTTGGTGGTTCATTCCGCTGTGATGACCCCAAATTAATAAAGGGACTAAGCCGAAAAGAAAGTGAATGAATGAATATAGTGTACAGTATTTTATAAAAGGAACCTCAAACGTCTGAAATTAGACTAAGCCAACACTGCAACCATGTTAATTATCTCAATTTCTATTTAGTCATAGATAGTGTTTTAGTTTAACCTTTTGAGGATGTAGAAATGGTTATACATACAGTACAGTACTTTTATAGGATTTAGAATTGGTAATGCCTACATTCATTAAATATTGCAGTTCAGGATGTAACAATTTTCTAATTGACCAAATTCAGTTCTTGAAATGCTTGCTTGTTATTATTATTATTATTATTCATTTATTCATTTTCTTTTCGGCTTAGTCCCTTTATTAATCTGGGGTCGCCACAGCGGAATGAACCACCAACTTATCCAGCATATATTTTACGCAGCAGATGCCCTTCCAGCTGCAACCCATCACTGGGAAACATCCATACCCACTCATTCACACTAATACACCACAGACAATTTAGCCTACCCAATTCACCTATAGTGCATGTCTTTGGAATTGTGGGGGAAACCGGAGCACCCGGAGGAAACCCACGCAAACATGGGGAGAACATGCAAACTCCACACAGAAATGCCAACTGACCCAGCCAGGGCTCGAACCAGCGACCTTCAGTTTCTCAGTATTTAACGTTTCTAAATCCCTCATCTGTCAGTTCCTTCATGTCTTTTTCAACCTCACCATTTGTTCTCCTTATCCATCCAGTTATAAAACATTTTCTATTAGCTGGAGGCAGCTTCCCTTTCAATATAAAGCCATTATTAATGGTGTGACATGTTTTCCTCTGTTGACCATGCCAGCAGATGTTGCCTGAGGGGATTTTTTTTCTTGTTTGTTTGTTTGTTTGTTTTCCTTCCTCCTTCTTAATTCCTCCCCATTTCAAAGTCATTTTCTTTTGAATTTCATTATCTCACTTGTGCTCAATATGTTAAAATATGCATGTAGACGACTAGATTCCATTGTTTGCAGTTCAGAACCGCCCTGATTTATACAAGGACGTTTCCCATCAACATTCTGGGTGCTTTATACTGTATGCAGCCCCATTTTGTGATGTAGGTTCAGAGCGTTCCACTTTATTTCTCTTGACTGAGGAGATTGTAGTAGCATATGTGGAAATTCATCTGATGCAAACCTCTAACACCTTCACTGTCACAGATCTCATTTGCCTAAAGGCTGAACACAAACCAATCCCAACACTGGCAGAGTAAGCAAGATTTTCAGATCTAAACAGAAACTGAGAATGAAAAAGCTATAATACGGCAAAAGCCCCCCCCCCCCCCCATTTTATTCATTATTACTTTGGCAGTGTACATGAACCCCATATATATTACAATGTGTTAATAATTGAACTTCAAATGGGGATGTTGTACTAAGAAAATACTTTTGTGTATAAAATGTGATGTATGACATTATCAAAGAAAAGACTGCAATCTTCTTTTTCTTGACATGAATGGACACTTATCAAACCACCTGCTGTCTCATGCAGGTTTTGTATAGCAGTAATTTAGGGTAATTAGTCATTAGATAAAAAGTGATAAGAATTATCCAGCATCCACCTACCTTCAGGGATCAAACTGAACGTACTTGCAGGGGCACAGAATCATCAATCCCCCTGCTGTTGATAACACAGACCTTGCCGGACATCGCTCTCTTGCTCTCTCGTAAACACCTAAATAATTTAAATCCAGAACACTTTATTTCCACTGAATTACAAAGCACTGCTGGATTCCACTGGACGCTTGAAACACTAAGAACTGCCCCTTAAATAGCGCTGGTTGTGAAACATGGAGTAGGCAAGACACTTAATGGTAGGTTGCACTAAGGTGACTGTCCTACCATTTAATGTTTTCCAAAGTCCTTAAATGAAAATAATTACTCAGCTGTCAATAGCATTACCATTTTCTCCATTTACAATTCTACAGAGTGGTATTCTTTATATCACATTTTTAAAAAATAATTTTCATGTGTGTCATGTTGTGTTTTATATTATTCATTCATTCATTTTCTTTTCGGCTTAGTCCCTTTTATTAATCTGGGGTCGCCACAGTGGAATGAACCGCCAACTTATCCAGCATATGTTTTACACAGCGGATGCCCTTCCAGCTGCAACCCATCACTGGGAAACACCCATATTCCCATTCACACACATACATACACTACGGCCAATTTAGCTTACCCAATTGACCTATACCGCATGTCTTTGGACTGTGGGGGAAACCGGAGCACCCAGAGGAAACCCATGCAAACACGAGGATAACATGCAAACTCCACACAGAAATGCCAACTGACCCAGCCGAGGCTCGAACCAGTGACAGCAGAATGAACCGGCAACTTATTCAGCAAGTGTTTTACGCAGCGGATGCCCTTCCAGGAGCAACCCATTACTGGGAAAAATCCACACACACTCATTCACACACATACACTACGGAAAATTTAGCTGACCCAATTCACCTATACCACATGTATTTGACTTTGTGGGGAAAACCGGAGCACCCAGAGGAAATCCATGCAAACATGGGGAGAACATGCAAACTCCACACAGAAATGCCAACTGACCCAGCCAGGGCTCAAACCAGCAACCTTCTTGCTGTGAGGCGATTGTGCTACCCACTGCGCCACTGTGCTGCCCTATATTATATTATATTATATTCTATTCTATTATATTATATTATATTATATTATATTATATTATATTATAATATATTAAATTAGTGATCATCTGTGACATTGTAAGATCTGTATTTCTATGATAATGATGTCAGTCTGTGTTAAGCTGTAAATCAGGTATAAGCCTCTTCTTGTTTCAAGTGAGAATACTTTCTCAACAGCAGTTTATAAGCTTCATTTATTCTTATCACAAGCTTTAAAACAGTACTGGTCTACAGGCTCATGGTGTCCCAGACACCTTTATTTTAACGATTCATAACAATGAATTACTGTCTGAACATTTGAGATTTCATTATGGAGATAAAGGTTAAAATCATTATTCTTTGGTGGTATTACAGCACACTGTTGGTATATATAAATTATTTGTGCTACTGAGTTGTTGAATGCTTGATTATGAATGAGTGACAAACATTCTAGGGTGTGCAGTTGCTTTCCAGTAAATGGACAACTACAGTAATTTCTCTATGGTCTTTGTCACAGGTATTGTGCTCCAAAGAACAATGTATGATACAGAACAAATTATTTACAAGAGATGTTTGATGGCCACTGAAGCTGTTAATGTGTTTATGCTGTCTGAGTGAATGTGTAACATTTCCAATTACTGGCTTGGCATGCTACAAAGCTTTTGTGGATCAACCTGAACAGTTTGACAACAGTTTATGCAAAACTTAAAAAAAATAATAAATAATACACCCAGAGACAATAAACAATTACATGGAAAGTAAAATGAATGTGATTGAAAAAAAAAAAACTGTAAAAATGAAAATAATTAAATTGTAGGAAGAATAAAAAATATCTTCCAGTAATATTTTGTTTTGGATTGGTTAAAGAGACATTTTATTTGAAGTCTGCAATAATATACTTTACAAATGTAAAATAATGGTTTATTTTCTTCATTCAGAATGGCAAAACCACAGGCAAATGACTTTAATAAATACAAATAAAACCAATCAAAAAATCAATCAATATCCCAAGAGTCAAGTCAAATTTGGATCAATCAATTTCAAGTAATATACTGATTAAAGAATTTGAGGGGACATTAAAAAATAATAATACAGTCTCTGTAACTAGTTACAAAATAATTATTAATTTAGGCTGATTGAATTTGTTTTAGAGTGTATCTCTTCACCAACTGACTTCAGTTATTTCAAACTATATAGCCTACAACAAAAGCAAAACAGACTAAACCGCAAATGCATGCTATTTTAGTAATATTTAACATATTTACCTGTTGTTTCCTTGAAATTATTATTATTATTATATTTATCATCCATAGACTATGTGCCTACTTTTCCCCTTTCCCTCTCTCCCACATAAACTACAGACATACACTCCGGGGAACAAAATGCATTACCACCACAGCTGTGCATAGTGTTTTGTTTTTTTCCCCTAATAATTCAACAGCCTGTTTTCAAGTATTATTATGTTTAGCAACTGGTTTGACATGTAAGTGGTCTATAACTGGCTGCATGGTGGCTCAGTGGTTAGCACTGTTACCTCACAGCAAGAAGGTCGCTGGTTTGAGTCCCGGCTGGGCCAGTTGGCATTTCTGTGTGGAGTGTAGTGGTTTCCGGCTTTTCTCTTAATGACCCAAACTTAGTCTGGAGGTTGTGAATATCAGAAGAATATACTTTATTGGAATATTTTCCAACAAAGCAGAGACAGCCTGGAGCAGACCCATCTCAGTCTCTCCCCAGGACAAATCCGATGTCCCTCAAATTTACTGCATCCTTTATCCTTGCTTCCTCCCACCTCTGTGTTTTCACAGCTGGTTCCTGGGTCAACAGGCCTGCTCCTACTCCTTTACGACCCCAATTTAAAGTCCCCTCTTCTTGTTGGCCCTTATAATGTACAGATCTAATGCATTCATCACTATTTTACCACATATAGTGGAGATTTGGCAATCATTACTAGTGTTTGTTTTCAAGCATCTAAACAGAACCCTCCTATACCATACAGTATGTGTCTTTTCAAACATATATGACAGTTTCAACATATGTTGTATACATTTCATGCTTTTCTGACACAGATGGTTCTCATTGAATGCCCAAGTCCTTTCTGGTGCTCTTCTATGACCCCTTTGGACTAACCTATCACCTGTTTTGAAAGACATATAATGGCAGATTCAAATGGCCCTCCACTCACACAATTAAATGTGTCTTTACATAAGTTTAGAAAATAAAAATCTACTACAGGAGTTTGCATATTCTCCCC
>CAIGQW010053631.1:1411516-1439696 GCA_903798125.1 Danio choprae
CGGTGTGTGTGTGTGTGTGTGTGTGTGTGTGTGTGTGTGTGTGTGTGTGTGTGTGTGTGTGTGTGAATGCGAAACTGTATGAGTGCTTCCCAGTGCTGGGTTGCAGCTGGAAGGGCATCCGCTACGTAAAACATATGCTGGAATAGTTTGTGATGATTCCACTGTTGGACCCCTGAATGACTGAATGGTCTATAGCCATCCACTCATCTTGGGTCTGTGGCTTCTTTCATTTCTCTTGCATACTCGTTCCCCCTTGTTCCATACCGATTATAAGAACAATTGTTCTGAATATTGTAATGGATTATAAGATTATAAAGTGCTAAGATTTTAAAAGGTTTCATGTTAAATCAATAGTTGGTCTCCTGCAATTTTTCATGTTGTAAAAACCAGACATCTCACCTCTCCCAGAAGAACCAGGACTACCACATATTTCTACTGACTCACGGAAGCCTGCAAATACTGTACTTTACAATATCACAGAAAAAAAGGCTGTGAATGATAACCCCTTTTCAAAGGTATTAAAGTGAGCTTTCAGTGATTTAAGCTGCCTGCTGCTGGTATACATGTACTTTGAATGAATCTCCATCCACCATCGTTGCAATGTTATCACTCTGAATTCAGTTTTTGCAAAGGAGAATGCCTGAAAAACCATGGAATAAGTGGTATGGCTGCACAGTACATCATAAAGGTTTGTCTTGTTTGTTCAAGCTTTGTGCAAACCATTCAACTTGAATAAAAGCTCTATCAGGAGTCCATAATTTACAACAGCTCCTTTTTGCAACCTATGCAGTTTCCATTAGAGTAAAGTTGTGCTGTTTACTGTTATTTTTGTTTTAGAGAGGATATAGGGTCTTGAATGAATCGACCTGGATGCTAAAGTGCTTGTAACTGTTTTCTAGCATGTATACAGTACGTGGTGGTGGCTGTTGTTCAGTATGTAATGTGTAGGAAAGAAGAGCAGTCATCTTTGATTTATGCTTCTGTAAACGCGGAGAGGTCAGAAAGCCACACAAAGTCAGATGCCATTTTCAGGGTCCAGGACCTGCTGTGCTCCCGCCGATGACAAATGAGGGTCTATATAGGAGTAAAGCGGCCTGTACAATTACAGTTCTAATCGTTCCTGCACATGATGGATGTCCCTAAACAATAAAAATGTACACTACTACATTGTTGAGATTTACTATCTAATGTTAGCTACAAGCTTTTGCTGCCAATTTTGGTGTTATAGGAAGTTGTATGTGGACTCCTAAATGTGTGTGTCAGGTGATCTAAAATGTGCAGTTTTAAAATTTAACGTAAGTTAGTAAATAAATAAATGATCAACACTTGACATGACATAGATGACTGTACTTGACTACTCTAATTCATTCATTCATTTTCAACCGCTTTTCCGGGGCTGGGTTGCGGGGGCAGCAGTCTTAGGAGAGAAACCCAGACTTCCCTCTCCCCAGAGACTTCCTTTAGCTCCTCCGGGGGGATCCTGAGGCGTTCCCAAGCCAGCCGAGAGACATAGTCCCTTCAGCGTGTCCTGGGTCTTCCCCAAGGCCTCCTCCCGGTGTCCAGGAGACATCCAAAACAGGTGCCCGAGCCACCTCAGCTGACTTCTCTCGATGTGGAGGAGCAGCGGCTCTACTCCGAGCTCCTTCTGGGTGACAGAGCTCCTCACCCTATCTATAAGGGTGCGCCCTGCCACCCTGCGAAGGAAACTCATTTTAGCCACTTGCATCCGAGATCTTGTCCTTTCGGTCGTGACCCAAAGCTCATGACCATAGGTGAGAGTAGGAACGAAGATTGACCGGTAAATCGAGAGCTTTGCCTTTCGGCTCAGCTCCTTCTTAACCACAACGGACCGGTACATCGACCGCATTACTGCTGCCGCTGCACCAATCCGCCTGTCAATCTGACGTTCCATCCTTCCCTCACTCGTGAACAAAACCCCAAGATACTTGAACTCCTCCACCTAGGGTAAGGACTTTCCTCTAACCTGGAGATGGCAAACCACCTTTTTTTCGGTGGAGCACCATGGCCTCGGACTTGGAGGTGATGATTCTCATCCCAGCCGTGTCACACTCGGCAGCAAACCACCCCAGTGCATGCTGAAGGTCCATGTTCAATGAAGCCAACAGAACAACATCGTCTGTGAATAACAGAGTTAAAATCCTGTGGTCCCCGAACTGGACCCCCTCCAGCCCAAGGCTGCGCTTTGAAATTCTGTCCATAAAAATTATGAACAGAATTGGTGACAAAGGGCAGCCCTGCCAGAGTCCAACATGCACTGGAAACAAGTCCGACTTATTGCCGGCAATGCGAACCAAACTCCTACTCTGTTCATACAGGGACGACACAGCCCTTAACAGAGCGCCTCTGACCCCATACTCCCAGAGCACCCTCCACAGACCACCACGAGGGACACGGTCGAATGCCTTCTCCAAGAACTTAAACTACTCTAAGTTAAGCAATATTATTTTATGGACAGATAATACAGTGGCCAAGAGAGCTCAAATGTGCTGCTTCATCGTTTGGGTAACACACAGACACACAAATTCTGGTGCTTGTTCTCTTACTTAAAGATGTTCTGAGAGTATATTTTGCTAACATGCCATTAAAATAGCATTTCATTTAATATTATATGTGCAATCTGTCAGATTGGTAGGGCTAAAAAATATATTTAAAAAAACCCCAGCAAGAAATCATTTCATCAGGATGTATAAAAAAAACTCCCTCTCAGATAACACTGCTGACTCTTAACATGAAGCAACCGGGATTATCACATTTAGGGTCTTCCTTTGCTTGCTTTTTTGTCGCTTGCTGTTTTTCACCAACATACTGTAGTTTCAAAGGAAGACACAGTAGAACTGTTAGACATTCCAGAGAAACACACATTTTATTTATTTTTAAATTTGTAAATTTTGTTGTTATTTTTTAAAATAAAACCATTTGTAAAGACCAAAGTGTTTATTAGCAACTCTATATCATTCAGGGTAAAAAAAGCACCATATTAGCATGCAACATTGTTTCCTAATTGAGTTTTGAACATTTGAACATGCGTTAACCTTTAACAACACACATGTGCTAATATGAATTAAACATAACAAGGTGATATCTATTTAAGTTTGATTAATTGTGCAACCTTACCATTCAGATGTCTCAGAGGTTAAAGTTTGTTGGTTTACCTACCCAACCAATATCCACAAATAGGTCTTTGTTAAAGTGTTGAAAGCATTTATCTGATTTTCAGAATGTGTCAACTGTTAGTTTCAGAGCAGTCACGTCCGTAACAAAGATAAGTTACGTCCGTAACAATTGTTTTTCCTCATTAATGCAAAAATAAAAAACTAAATAAAACAATTTATGTATGTTCCATGGAGAGCCAAACATTATCCTTTTGACTGTTATAATTTTTTTGGCTTCTGCATTTTTATTCACAGAATTTCCACAAAGTATGTCAACTCACAAAAACGTATGTCTTTTTTTGTCACGTCCATAAGGCATTAATGTTGCCGTTATTTTAAATATAAAACACATGTATAAACTGATATTTTTTTGATGCATGAACTCCATGGTTAAGGGGTAAGAAAATATAATGGATATAATATAATATAAATATAAATGGATGTTTCAATATACTATTAACATATACGTACATTCTCTGAGTATATATGTTTAATTTTTTTACAGCAAATCCATAACGCTGGAATCAGCCATATACAAATCTTCATAAACCACATGATGCAATCATGTCAATATGAACCAAATGTTGAGGAATATTTCAAGCACCTTGTTGAATCAATTCCATGAAGAATGAAAAGAGTTATATAACCATGACTGTAACTGTGTTTAAATACAAAACTGTTTTTCCTGTATATACTGATTAATCTTGTCACACATCCTCCTATTTGTGTGAATACATATGTAAGGAATTTACATCATCTAACATAAGTCTTGAAAATGATTTAGCTTTCTTTCTGCTTCTACAATGATTACACAATCACAGTCCCATTGAATTTCTATGATTACTCCAAACATCTTTGCCAATTATTTGACCAATCTCCCCTCAATGAGCAAGCCTGATGAGCTGATGTACCTCCACATGATATAAAAGCTCTAAGAGTCTCTAAGAGTGCTTGCTAAAGATCTGGCATCATGCAGCCATAGCAACATGTCCAATCAATGGCCAATTTGGAGACGATTTGTAGCCTCGTAACCTGAAATGCATTTCATTTGATTATCCATGAACCAGTTTCCATTCTTACTGTAAAAGGATCATAATGCAATTACCTAAATATGATTTCAGTGGGAAATCCAAATATGTCTTAGCATTGATCCTATTCATAGAGATTTGTGAACCTCAATGAGGTTTAAACTTTAGCCGTGTATAACATTTAATAGGGAATTGTGTCTTTAGAGAATCAATATTATGTCAAATATTGCCACAAACTCAATCATTGTTTTATATTTTGATCCAGTATGGCTTAAAAGATTTGAACTTTTCTTGAGTCTTGAACTTTCATAAAGTGTACATGTTTAAGTGCTACTAAGGGTACAGTTTGGTCAGTTTGAATCCAGTTGTTCAGTTTCACATGTTAGGAAGGGGTAACAGTTTCATTGGGCTGTTTTTTTGGTTATGCAAGACTCTTCTGAGGTCATTTATTTAATTTAATTTAATTTTAAAATGTATTTTGGTGAATGCATGTATGTGTGAAGTCCTGCACAAAAGAAAGATTTCAAATTTTGTCATGAAATAATAAAGAGATATGCAAAGCACTGAGCTCTTTTTCGTAAGTATCCTGCCCATCCCGCAGACATGGTTGGCTCCAGATGACATGGCAATTTGAATCATTGGTGAACAATGCTGCTACGAGTAATTTATCTTCTCTGACTTATGTCCACAGACCCCGTTTAGTAGTACACAAAGCCACTGAGATGGATTTTCATTGGGCCATTTACCTGTCTCACATTATTTGTCATATCCGAACAATTCCCTGTCTGTGATGGCATTCTGATAGATGTGTCCTTCAGCACAAACCCTGTCGTGTTTCATGTCAGTCTCAGAGAGGAATCTGATGATTAACCTTTTAGCTCTGCTTCAGGCTATGATATCTAAATGTCTCCCTCCATATACGGTCCATTTAGATCACAATCACATTTGAATACTGATCAAGTGCCTTTCTTTTCTTTTATGTGAAAAAACCTAAAAACATTATGAATTTAAGTCATGTTGAAGTATGTCTCAACTCAAACGATTATTTTTGGCTGGATGTGACAACTGGTGCAACAGTTCAGGCCAATTGAAGATTGCTATTGTGATCTTAAGCATTTTCATTACTTTCACGCTTCATTCAGAAGCCCATAAAAGAGTCTTACGATTTTGGGTGCGCTCAGTAACTCAACAAGTGATTTCACAAGAAAGCAATTACTTTCTGCACTGAGCATTACCTTTTATCTCAAACAAGGCCGATCTCATCATAATACAAGGTGTTTCATGACCTTTCATACTTCTATAGTATCAAAGCTGAGTCCATTAATACAACTATAAAATAAGGTGTTATCATTTAAGTGGCCGTTTGTCCCATTTGTGATAGATCACATGAACATTTTAAGAAGAAAAAAAGTTTGGAAGGTTAAAGAATGTTAGGAAAAGAATGACAAAGAAACACTTTGGGCCCAATCATACAACCTGTGCAATATGGCGCCAGACATGGCGCACATGAATTTTTGTATTTTCAGACTGGTGCTGCTATCATTTTCACGTTTTGCGCCATGTTGTTTAAATAGCAAATCCATTTGCGCCACTTTGTGGACTCATGGGCGTGCTGGCCTGTAACAGAGGTGTGTTAAGGCACATTGTTGGCACGTAGATATTTTGAGGCAACTGAAATAGACCACGCCATTGACCAACAAAAAGTTGCTTTAAAGTCAATGGTGCAGAGTTTTTATTTAAAGAGTGAAATAGTTTTACATAAATATATAAACCACTACCTCCTCCCATTTCTTTTTTCCTCATGGAGGATTTAACATCCGGCTCAGTTGTAGTCTGTATGTTCATGATCATTTGCATTTCTTCTTCTTCTTCTTCTTATTATTATTATTAGTAGTAGTATTTATATGCAATATTTTTATTTGTTTTAATAAAAACAAGTTTATATTTGTCCACCTGTCAGGTTTTGGAGATGTATGCATCATATGGGGCATAAGAATAGGACGTGTGTTTGAATATAACTCATTTCAAATTCAAAATAAAAATTCATTTATTCATTCATTCATTTTTTTTCGACTTAGTACTTTATTAATCTGGGGTCGCCACAGCGGAATGAACCGCCAACTTTTCCAGCATATGTTTTACGTAGCGGATGCCCTTCCAGCTGCAACCCATGACTGGGAAATATCCATACACACTCATTCACACACATACACTACGGACAATTTTTAGCTTATCCAATTCACCTATAGCGCATGTCTTTGGACTTATGGGGGAAACCTGAGCACCCGGAGGAAACCCACACGAACACGGGGAGAACATGCAAACTCCACACAGAAACGCCAACTAAAACAGCCGAGGCTCGAACCAGCAACCTTCTTGTTGTGAGGCGATTGTGCTACCCATTGCGCCACCGTGCTGCCTAAAATATATCTCAAATATAACAAAAAAATGTTTGACCACACTTCATTATTATTGTTCATTTGTCATTTATTTGTTTGCTGGAAATTAGAACTGAATTTAGAAATAGTTTGGGGAAAATAATCTTGTGGTTAACAAACAAAATTACAAAATTAAATATGTAGGCTAATTGATGTCTTCAGTGGAGTGCATTAACCACTTTTCCTGAAGGAAAGTAAAGAGGCCAAATTATGGAGAAGTTTTTGCGGCTTCACTAAAATGTAGCCCTAGCCACATATTTCCAATGAGCTTGTATTTTCAAATTTTTACTCTGACATCCAAATGTTGCTGCAGAAATTTGAGACTCATCAGACCAGACATCATTCATCCAATCATTTATTGCCCAATGTTGCTGAGCCTCTGTGAACTGTAGCCTCAGTTTGCTGTTCTCAGGCCATTAAACATTCATGATGGGGTTCAGATGGACTAGACACCACCAGATACATTCAACATCATGAAATGTGTGATAAAATCTTATTTAGTAATGTTAAAAAGGATGATTATTGAAATAGTTCACAAAGGGTTAAAAAACACTTTTTATGGCTCTTTGATTACAGAAAACCACAGTGAGTGGCATTATTTCAAAGAGGAAAAAGGAAAAAACTTGGCAAAGAAGTAACCAAACCAGAAGTAGCCAGCCTTATAAATTACATTCAAGAGCACAGCAGAAAGTTACAAAACACTCAAAGACAACACTGAAATAAGTGAAATGGTCACTGTCCATGACTCCACTCTCTGAAAAACACTTGCCAAAAATGACGTCCATAATGAATGCCAAGCCAAAAAATACAAAATTAAAAAATTTGTAAAACATGATTGTCGTGATTGGGAGGAATGGCCTCCCTGATCTGAATCCGAGTGGTGTTTTGTTATTGGACTTCTGTGCTAATCACAGTTTGTCCATAACAAACACCATGTTCGAGCATAAGGGTGTCCATCAGTGCACATGGCACCAGGACACCCTAGGGCGGAGGTCAATGATCGACTTTGTGGTTAAATCCTTGAAAGTTTTTAATATTTAGATTTTTTAAAAACGTATGAACATTTAGATTTATTTATGTATGTATTATATCATCTTTGCTTCAAATGACAAAAAAAACTCATTTCTGCTTGTGCGAGGCATTTCTAATGCAGCGTCTATGGGACAGGGCAGTAAATTTGACATTATTTTCTTCTCTGGCTGCCGTCATCAGTCTTACACAATTTTTTTTCCCATTTCTGAAAGTCTTTATAACATCATCAAGACGTTTTTCTTTTATTATTTGAGCAAATAAGATTGTAAAAAAATATTTGTTGTATTCTCCCATTCACTGCCTTCTAAGTTTTCTCAACTATGACGACTTCCACTACTGAGAAACCCGGAAATGTGAAAAGGGTCTATTCGACTCAAGATTTTGTATATGAGGCCACAAGTGTTTCCGAAAAATCCTGTACTATCTGAGTAGGAACAATATTTTAATTTGAACTAACATCTTTAGACAGTATGTTCTATATAGCAGTGATCTTCAATCATGCTCCTGGTGGCCCAGTATCCAACAGAGCTTATCTCTGACCATAATTAAACACACATGAAGTAGCTCATCAAGCTTTGCAAGATTATTTACAATACACAAGCAGGTGTGCTGAAGCAGGTTGGATATAAACTTTGCAGGACAGTGGGTCCCCAGCAGCAGTGTTGAAGAGCCAATATATGCAGCAGTATAAATGAGTGGTATGAGTAGAATGAGAACGAAAAACATCCACATCATTATCACATGACCTACAGTACATGTGTCAATTATACTGTTATACATGATAGCAACAGTCAAATTATAAAAAAGACTTTGGATGTGCAACGTGTGTCATGTATGTTTCCACATACTATTTGTGCACCATATTACAAAGCTCAATTAATATCAGACTGGTTCTTTGAACATGATAATGTGCTCAGTACACCCCATATCTGGTTACAACCTTATTTCTTGACAAAACTAGAACGTTGATCTTGTTTTAGGAATAAAATACTATGCACAATGAGCTTGTGAAAGATTATTATGACTGTTTTAAGATCATTTATCTTTCTTACTTACTTAGTAAAAGGTAAATGTAGATATTTTTATTTGCAAATTTAGCTTAATTAAAATCAGAGACATAATTTAAGACCAGCCTTGTATTTTTAAGACTTTATTTTAGCTTTATTTTTGTTTTGTTTGTCTATTAAAAATGCTCCATAATCACACTTATTCTTATTTTAGCTGTAACTTCATTAACTTCAGGTTTGCACATAACAAAGCTCAATCACACTCATTTTTAGTGACAAAATACACATGTTATGTTTTGTTGCAGTAAGTATCTGTATATTTCGAGAAGCAACAAGTAATACGTTTGCATTGTAACTACTGTCAAGTCTTAAATTGAATAAAAAAGAAAATGGACAATATTCATGCATGTGTGATGTTTAATGCATTGGCTCATATGATTTTCTGCAATGGAAGATGTTGTAGAGCCAACGATTATTCTGCAGATGCCATCATGCCAGGATAAAAATGTCTGAAGAGGATTACATTGTCAAGTCTATGACAAGAATAATTAATACAATTTTGAGAGCAATAGGGGCCTAATAAAGTGGCCAATGAGTGTCCAACATGAAAAATGTACTACTTAAAGAACACTTGTCAAAAGTGACCATATCAGTGTTGCTCCATTAAAACATTTTGTTTATTAGCAGCAAGTAGAAAGCCGTAATTGTTATGGATTTTTCGTATGCTAAGGCAATTAAAAATGAAGCCCACCCAGCTAGTTATGGATCAATGTGTAGCATGATGTTTCTCCTCCTCTTTTTTCCGTTCCATCCTCCCCCTTACACCTTCAGTGGCATTTGGGAGGTAATCAGAGTGGTAGACTCTCACACGCTGTGCATGCCAACAAGGAGCCTTTCTATCACACTCCCATTTCCTTTCCTCCCTCTCTCTCTCTTGCTCTGTTTTTTCCTCTCAGCTCTCATCTTAATGATTATACGTAATATGGTTGTCCACGGGGGTCTGTAGTCTTTGCATCAGTCCCTGACATCCTTCAAAACACCTCCTACTTCTAAACAAATCATTAAATAAACATGAAAACAAACAAGACAAAAGATTTGGCAAATGCGGTGGCTCGTACATAATATGTCAAATTTTGAGAATGAATTAAACTAGGCTAGCAAATTAGCATTGGCTGCGTGAGAGTGAGCGGACATGTATTAATGAGGCCATTTGAGAAGCAAAGCGTTAGCAATGCTAATTACCCCAGCTAAATGGCACAGAACGGGTTTGGGAACTCTTGCTTGCACTGATTTTACATGCCATTGTCACTTGAATACTTGCATTATGTTCATCTGCAATAAAGAGCATTTTTTTGGTCATGTCCTTCAGCCATTGCTTATGTGTGGCAGCTGGGTGTGTGGCGAGGTCAGTCACGAGGATTGGTGCTTCCATTGAGATAATTAACATGGCAGTGCCAATCATTTACTTTCTGATGGACGTCATGGCACATTTCTGATGCACAAAGATCACACACACATCCATTGTGTCAGCTCTATTGTGTAAGAGTTCACATCAGACTGCATGACTTAAAGTCACAATGTAGCCTACTTCAGTGAAGACAGATCATGATCTATGATGAAAAGTGAGATAGAGACAAGAAGACGGAGAGGGAGTGAGCAAGCAAGAAGCAGAAATGAAGTATCTGGACACAGTGGGCGTGACGGGTGAAATAAGGTGTCACACTGGGTTCTGAGCCAAGCCTCAGCAGTGTATTTGCCAGGCCACAGAGCTGACAACTGCACCTGCTGGGAGACCAGACGTCACACTGCCTTCAAACTAACTCCCAGAGGTGCTGTCAAAGTGCTCAACTCACACAGTCCTCCACCTGAATCATTTTAATCAGCTCAGACTACCACACCAATGGTCACTCCATTTGAAATGGGTTTTCAGTTTATTGGAGGCAGAATCACTTTAATTTGTTTTATATCTTATACATTTTGGTTAAGTAATATCTTATACATTTTGGTTGTGTACATGTGTAACATGGGAACTATCAGAATTGTCTAACTAGAAGAATGAAATAGTAGTCATTTTGGCCGCTCATATAAGACTTACTGAATTGGATTTTTGTCATGACATTTTGGCATTGAATTAAGCTTTAAAGGTCTGTCGTCATGTTTTATTAAGTCAGTACCTCCAAAAAACAAAAAAAAAAAAGGTTGTATTATACCTCACTTTGTCTAGAAAAATAAGAGAGAAAAGTATGAGGAGAAAATTATGAAGTATTGTAAAGTAGGAAAAGGTTGTTTTTGAAAGACATGTCGGAAGTAAATGTAAGCTTTTGTTGTCAGAAAGTTGCTAGGCAACAGATGCACACATATTCAAAGGCACATGAAAAAATATTGAATGCTGAATTCCATGCGGTCAATTTGACCATTATGACCATTCAAGGTAGAAATACTCGGGACTCTTTTGTGCTTTGTAAATTTAATAAAATAACAATGCTAGACTGAAATATACACACATTTAGCAAAAAGCAGGGTATTAAACTGTAGTTATATGGGTTTTATTTACAGCATATATGGGTTTATTTAACTGCAAAATAAAAAAAGGGTAAATGACTGCCACTGTTAAAACAATGAGAACGTCTCGGGTTATGCATGTAACCACAGTTTCCTGAGAGGGAACTTCAACACTGCGTCTTACCAGAACGCTAGGGGAACACCTCTTTTATACGTGTCTTGAAGCACATGTGAAATTAATCTAATGTAATTTAGCGGTGACGTCAGACCAGAAAGTATAAAAGCCTGCACTGAACATTCAGATGTAACTTCAAATTTGCTTGAAAGAAGTAACAGGCAGAAGAGTATGGCGGAAGACGCAGTGTCTCGTTCCCTCTTGGGGAACTGTGGTTTCATATGTAACCCGAGACGTTTCTCTTCAAGGGAACTTCAACACTGCGTCTAACCAGAACGCTAGGGGAACGCAATACCCGCTAGACCAGACTCACTGCTGACTGTGTATGCACACTATGCAGTGAGAACTGAGGACCCCGGGGAGCGGTCTAAATCAAGTTGGTAATGACACACGAATGTATGTGGCTTCAACCATCCTGCTGCCAAACAAATGTCAGAAAGGGCAGAGCCCGAAATAGAGGCTTTGGAGGCTGCTACAGCCCTCGTGGAGTGGGCCCTGACAAATTTAGGTGCGGTCCGTCCAACGGCCTGGTAAGTAATTGAAATAGTCTCAACTATCCAATTAATTATGGTCTGCTTGTTTGCAGGATTCCCCCTCTTTGAGGGTCCAAAGCAGACCAGTAACTGATCTCTTTTTCTCCACTGGGAAACTCTGTGGACATATGTATCCAGAGCCCTAACTGGGCAGAGCAGATTCAATTTCTCCTGGTCCAAAGACTGAAAAGGGGACGGATTAAAGGCTTGCAGCACAGCAGGTCTCGCCACATGAGTTGGAACCTTCGGCACATACCCCGGTCTGGGGTAAAGAAAGGTTTTATCCATGTCCAGAGCAAACTCCAAAAATAAAGGTGCAACCGAAAAAGCCTGGAGGTCACCAACCATTTTTTAGGGAAGAAATAGCTAATAAAAAAGCTGTTTTTATTATCAGAAACTTATCTGACACCTCCTGCAGTGGCTCAAATGGGGGAACAGAGATGCCCTCGAGCACCAATGTTAAGTCTTATGTCGGTACCCTGCTTGTGCTGACAGGCCTTAGCTCCACGGAGGAAGTGACAATTTAGCGGGTCCTGCCCTAGTGACTCATCATCTAGGGGAGAATGGTAGGTCGCTATAGCTGCCACGTACACTTTCAGAGTGAATGCAGCTAACCCAGCAGACAGGCGGTCTTGGAGAAATTCCAGCACTGAGGCTACCTGACTGCTGACTGGGTTCAGCTGGTGCTCTCTGCACCAAGCTGAAAAGAGAGGCCATTTGAGGGCATAAAGCTTCCTCGTGGAGGGTGCCCTGGAGCTTAGTATGGTCTGAGCAATCGAGGATGAAGTATCATCCCTTCCGCCTGGGACAGAAGGTCCCTCCTGATGTCCCAGGGGGAAATGCGTACAGACGTAGCCCCGGCCACATCTGCACCATGGCATCCAGTCCCAGTGGCGCTGGATGCGAGAGAGAAAACCACAGTATGCAATGCGGGGTCTCTTGCGAAGCGAGCAGGGCCACCTCCGCTTGCCAGAAATTCTCCCAAATGATCTCCACCACCTCTGGGTGAAGTTTCCATTCCTCGGATCTCACCCCCTCCCTCGACAGGAGGTCTGCTCCCATTTTCAGATGGCCCGTGACATGCATTGCTCTGACAGACAGAAGTTTGTTCTGGGCCCACAGGAGGATCTGATGTACCAACCTGCATAGCAATCGTGACCTCAGACCCCCCTGATGGTTGATGTAAGCGACCACCGATGTATTGTCTATGCGGACTAGAGCATGATGGTCCCTTCAATCTGGGAGAAAGTGTTTTAAGGCCAAAAACACAGTCATCATCTCCAGGCAGTTTATGTGCCACGAACGATGATGTTCTCCCCACTGTCCTGCTACGGGAAGGCCCCTCAGGGTTGCTCCCCAGCCCGTGAGAGAAGCATCTGTCATAAGTGTGACACGATGACAGACAGCCCCCAACACTGGGCCCTGAGACAGGAACCTGGGCTTTTTCCACAAGTTTAAGGCTTGAAAGCAGGGCTGCGAGACCTTTATCATGCAGAAAGGATTTCCCTTGAAGGAAAACACCCTGGATTTGAGCCACCACTGCAGGGATCTCATGTACAGAAGACCGAACGGAATTACGCTGAATGCTGCTGCCATGAGACCTAACAGTCTCTGAAACTGTTTTACAGTGATGAACTGGCCTAGTTTGACTCTGTATATGGCTGACTGAATCGAATTGATTCGTGGCGGGGTCAGACATGCTCGCATTGTCATGGATAGCATGACTGGGCATGCTCTGCTCCCAAACACTCTAAGCACATTTCTTGTGTGTCACCTGCTGTAATGAAACGAGAACACGGTGGCACACGCGCTTTAAAGTTTTTCAGTTTTGCCATAGTGACTTTCGGCAGTTTTTTTTGTTATGCGTGTGTGCTTTGTCAGTTTTGAGTGGCCAGAGAGAGGGTGCATTCACATTCATGCTTCTTGAAAAGAAAGAATTACTTCTGATAATCAATCTAAATTACATTAGATTGATTTCACATGTGCTTCAAGATGTGTATGAAAGAGGTGTTCTCCTAGCGTTCTGGTTAGACGCAGTGTTGAAGTTCCCTTGAAGGGGAACAATCATTTTGTTGTGTTGTGTTAAATAAAAATAGGCAAATTACAAAATGCACCGATCACTCCTAACCTAATGTTTCTAAAAATGCTGTTAGAACAAACTGACTCTACTACACAAAACTGATGTTGAGTGATGTGTAAAATAAAGTGTAACATTAACAGAAAATCACACAGACTAAAACATAAAAATGATACAAATCTATACAGAACATAAAAAAATACACTGACGTGTGAAACCAAACAGGCTTGTAAACAGTGATATGTGATGGATTGTTGATCCTTGACTGATGACCCAAGGTTGACTGAGGAACAACTCTGAGGCTTAACAATGAAACAAATGAAAAAAAAAAAAGTCTCTAACAACAGTCACACAGAAGTCTGTTTAAAGAAACTGTGTAAAGTCAGTGAGGTCTAATATATTCTGTAAAATATTCTCTTTTGTGGCGATACTGGAACAGCATGGAAGTTTTTAAAGCACATCACCATTCTTCAGGGAGAGCGAATCCTGCACGTGTGTCCAATATAACCAGCTTAGAGACCCTCCAGCAACACCTCTCTCAGGTACAGCACGACACCACTGCTCTCGCCCCAGTCTTCAATGATGCCTCCTTTCATGAAGGAGGATTAACAGTTCCCTTTCACTCTCTCTTTTACACACACACACACACACACACACACACACGCACACGCGCACACACACACACACACACACACACACACACGCACACACAGGATCTTTTTTTTCTACCCACAAGGGCACTCTCTTTGTGTTTTGGATATCCACTGCTCTGTTCTTTTCTTTCCCTTTCACAAAAGAAGGAAGTGTCCACTGACGATAATTAAACCCAGTTGACTTAATTTTTCTCCATCATGTGGCCTTAAGATGTGTTATTTTTACACCTGCTGTTACATTTTTCTTACAATCGTTTTGCCACCAATTTCAGAACCCTGATGTAATTTTTCAGAACTCTACACACAAAACTCTTAACAGTCTTTACTTTTAACACAGACTCTCCAGTGTTCAAGACTTTGCATGTTGCATTAATTTCTTTAAAGAAGCCTTGCATTTGCTGGATCATTGGTTCATGTAACCCTTTTTTTCATACAAATACTACAGGAACATTGCTTTAGTTCACCCACACACAAGATGCACATCGTTTCATAAAATCTTTAACAATCATTAAATATTGCAGTTTAAAATATATGATACAGGTTTTGTTATGGTTTATACAGAAGTGTAGATGGAACACTACAGACAGTGGAATCATTGAACAAAAGTTTTATTCATCCAATCACAACTTAGGTTCAATCATTCATTTTCTTTTCGGTTTAGTCCCTTTATTAATCTGAGGTCGCCACCGTGGAATGAACCGGCAACTTATCCAGCATATGTTTTACGCAGCGGATGCCCTTCCAGCTGCAACCCATCACTGGGAAACATCCATATACACTCATTCAAACACATACACTACGGACAATTTAGCCTACCCAATTCACCTGTACCGCATGTCTTTGGACTTGTGGGGGAAACCGGAGCACCTGGAGGAAACCCACGCCAACACGGTGAGAACATGCAAACTCCACACAGAAATGCCAACTGACCCAGCCGAGGCTCGAACCAGCGACCTTCTTGATGTGAGGCGATCGTGCTACCCACTGCGCCACCGTGCAGCCTCACAACTTAGGTTTACTGTTAAAAAACAAACAAAAAGAAAAACAGCCAAAAAAAAAAAAAAAACAGAATAGAAAGTCAACCAAAGCGTCAGCCAATCAGGTCGCTTAATGCAAATACCCTAGCTTAGACAGTAGCCAATTGTGGTCTAATTTCATTGGCTGATGCTACTATGAAGATCTCGTTAGCCCCAACTTCAGACACGCCATCTGTCAATCGCTGACGCTCACACCCAATGTGTGTTATGTATGTATGTATGTATGTATGTATGTATGTATGTATGTATGTATGTATGTATGTATGTATGCATTTATTTATTTATTTATTTATTTATTCAGAGACAAGAAAATGAAGAGCAGCAGCTACAATTTCTGTTCTGATAACCACAGAAGTTTGCCAAATGTCTTCAATTCAAATTTTAAATTTCAGATTGCAAAGCTTTAATCCCATCTGCTTGAACATGTCCTGTAAGGTTTAATAATTAGGTTAATAAGCAGAAAGTAAGTCTGAATGAAGTTAACTGCATTTGTGTTGACAATATGAAATGCCTTATTGACCACCAAATATTATTGTAATAATTTATATTATTATATCTTAAGTCTTAGTTTTAGGCAAGTGCTCACAAAGAGTCAACTACTAACTATTTCAATGAAAAGTGAAAAAGTGCAAACGAGAGCAACACATTCAATTTTTTGTTTCTGATTAACCAGTTCCATATCTTTCCAATAATGCATTAGCATTTAAAAAACACAATAATTACACTAATCATACACTAATGTTACATTTAAAAAAGAACATAATATGTTCAAATGTACACTTAAAGACAACCTTGTATATTCTTTAAAAAAATAATAATAAATTTAGCTATGTATATGATTTCCATAAATAAACACCTATACCGGTTAACAATATACATTTTTAAATCATAAAAAAGTAAATACATTTGATCAATAATAATACATTTGTTATAGCTGCATTTTCAGAAATTGAATGTGATATTTCACAAAAATGACAAAGAACGGGAGATTTTTGTCAGACTCAAGAACTAGACTGAGATATAATTTAAAGGCCTTTGAGTTAGTGAGCTGATTAGAGTGTGGCACCAGGTCTCTTCAATACAGAACCTTTTCACAATATTCAAATTTTCTGAAATACTGAATTTGGGGTTTTCTTTAGTTGTCATCAAAATGAAAAGAAAAACACTTGAGATATATCAGTGGAATCAATGTATACATTATACAAGTTTCACTTATTAAATGGAATTAATCAATTAATTAGAAATAGACCAATTTTTTGAAGATTTTCTAATTATATGACCAGCACCTGTATAATGCATGCTTATATGCATTTAATACAAGGCCGGATAATCTCAATAATCATGTGAGAATGGAGAATTAGAAAATAAAGTTGCTGCAGACAGATCACTTTTTTTTCTGTTCTATTCTTAATTTATTGTCTGTGTTGAGTATGTAGTGAAAAAAAAACAAAAAAAACCTAAACAAATCAGAACAAGGTTTGCTTTGTTTTGTCAGTCTGTCGGATTCACCCAGCATTTTCTTTGTATATCCCTTTCAAGACAATATAGATGGCATGCTTGTGTGTAACCTCAGACTGCTCAAGAAAGTTTTCTTCCTATTATAAATGTTGAAAACACTTGTACTGCTTTATATGAGGTTTGCAAAAGCATAATTTTAAGGAAATATGAATATAATAAGATAATTTGAATAATAATAACAAAATAAACGTCCGTAACCTTAACTTTGTAACCTTAGCAATTCTTTTACTAACAGCTGTATACATTTTACTAAATACAAGTGTCAATCAATCATTAATCAATCATACTGACACTAGACTGTAGTGTATATGATGTCTGTGCTTGTGGCTCATCTAGCATATATAATCTTCAGCTGCACTTCACTACAGTTTTTTTTAATAGTGTATGTTGTGCATCTATATAACATTTCAAACATTTGATTACACTCATTTTTCATGCAATTTTTGAGACTTGGTTGGTAAATGTAGTAACCCTGCTCTAGCTCTATTATAAGTAAGCATGTAAGCATACTGAGTGATGGCATATTTGTTTTCAGAAACATATCATATTATATAATAGTACTACACAGTTGCTTGTGGGCAGCTTTTCCTTTTAGAAAGATCTATTGAGTTTCAGCTTTTATAGTTCCCACTGAGGAAAAGAAAAACAAAATCAATGTTGTTGAGAAAGTTTTGTTGGATACTTAATGTTTTGAGGGCTGTGTACAAAGCTTTTAAATGTTTTTAATGTCTGAGTAGTGTGCATAATGTGTTTTGTGCACAATATTATATAATTTGGGATAATCCTTATTGATTATGAGATTTTTGGGTATAATTTGTCAAAATTGGGTTTGATTTTGTCTTTAGAACTTTATTATAAGAGTGTGCCGCAGAGCAATAAAGGATGAAAAAAAAAATGCCATTGATTTACCCAGTTTCAGACCATCAAAGATGGAGGTGACATTTTTGTTTTCTTTATAACATTACAATTTTTTGCTGAAGCTGGGGTCTTTAGTTATTCATAAAATGCAAGTCAATGGCATGTGAGAATGTGAGCTTCCTGTGTTTGAGAAGATTTTTAGTTTTTGAACAAACAAATAATAAAGGAATGACAGAAAAAGGTCTGTAGTTTGAAGGACCCTTTAGAGCAGTGATCATCCCGATTTAATATCCTGAATAGGCCAGGTTTTTAGCCCAAGCTCCAATTTGTGTTGGAAAAGATCATGAAAATATAATAATTTTAATATTACATTTATTTTTCATATTATTAATATATAAGCACAACAAGTGATAATCAGGGAATTTAATATTTAGCTTGGAACCCTAAGTGTCCCAAAGTGGAGCATTTTGATTACAGCTCTCTCAGAGCTCTCATCTGATTGGTTAAAGGGTACTAGTGACCTGCTCACTGCCAGAAAAATACACATACACGTATCCGGAGTGGGGCAGCATGGTGGCGCAGTGGGTAGCGCTCTCGCCTTACAGCAAGAAGGTCGCTGGTTCGAGCCTCGGCTGGGTCAGTTGGCATTTCTGTGCGGAGTTTGCATGTTCTCCCGTGTTCGCGAGGGTTTCCTCCAGGTGCTCCGGTTTCCCCCACAAGTCCAAAGACATGCGGTATAGGTAAATTGGGTAAGCTAAATTGTCCGTATGTGTGTTAATGGAAGTGTATGGGTGTGTCCCAGAGATGGGTTGCAGCTGGAAGGACATCCGCTGCGTAAAACATATGCTGGATAAGTTGGCGGTTCATTCCGCTGTGGCGACCCCAGATTAATAAAGGGACTAAGCCGAAAAGAAAATGAATGAATGAATGAATGAATGAATGAATATCCGGAGTGATTTGTTCGTGAAAGAGGATTTGCACATTCTCATACAGGATGAACTTGCAAATTTAAAACATTCAGATCTATTTACCCCTTTACCTTTTACATAGTGGTCATGGTTTAATAATTGGTTCTTGGGGTCACACCACAATGTTGTGCATTGTGTTGCTCCAGTACCATTTCTCTCAGAAGTGTATAGAGTGTTTACCAAATTATGGAAAGTATCGTCTCCTCTTTTCAGTCTCCACTGCTCTCACTACCCTTGACTGAGGAGGTATTCAGAGAGTATGACACTTGATTGTAAGATTTTTGCCCGTTTGTGACTACAGACTGCTTTGTGACTACAGACCACTTAAAGAAACCATTCCAATTGTCCATCCAGGGGATGTACATTCTTCCTAATCTTCCTAAAACAAAGTCTGCCTTGTAGACCTCTGAATCCTCCATGTCTTGCTTCTGGATGGGACAGAGGAATCTGCAGTGAAGAAAACTATTATGCAGACAAGAGTACCTAGTTGATAATAAACATTATGATTATTATGATTTACTAAGCCTAAGGACTGTAATGCTCAATGTGAGAGTATACTCCAGCCTTGGGCTCTTTGTAAGATGCTATAACCACTATATACAACTGATCAGTCAGGGCTTTATGTTTTAATTCCCTATGTAACCCATATAAGGTATCTCCACTGTCCAGGGTTCCCCCACAGCAAACGCTGTTTTCCCCAATATGTAGCTGTTTCCTTTTATTTTCTGTAATTTTAACAGGTGGAAGCCATTGTAGCGGGTGGGGTGAGGCCAATAGCTGTGGTAATAGAGAGAGGCCGATCATGTAACTTATAATGAGCAGTACCTGTTGCCACACCGGTCTCGAATCCCACAGAGGAGGTCTGGATAATAAAAGGAAGAGAGACGGCAGGGAAAGATGATAGAGGACCAGTTTGGTAGCAGTCTCCGTGAGGACCTGCTGTCTGTTTGCTTTATTTTTTTAGTGTTAAAATTATTTTAGTTTGTCGGTTAAAAAAAAGTTTGTCGGTTCTCCACCTTCTTCTTCTCGATGGCCAGGTGGCCATCAACTTCATTACAGCGATCTTAGAGAACCCTCGTATGTATGTGTTGAGAACTAGTAGTTTTTTACTTGCAGTTGGACTACCACACTCTTAACAGTTTTCAATGTGTGGTATTTACTAAAACAGTAGCACATAGTGTCAGTTCAACACAATATCAAAAGGGGCCTGATAGAAAAGGAATGGCTTGGTTAATGTTGTAACCCTTGTTTCCGGAAGAAGGGAATGAAGATGTTGCATTCCTCATGCCACAAGTAGAAACTCTCAGTTGACATGGCTGAGACACATTCTATGCTCCTCTGCACATACCTGAATGTGTCCTTGTATATTTGGATGTCCAGAGTGGGGACTTGCATGCAAATTTAATTCACTGGTTGCCAATGTTAATTGGTCTATTTTGTATCACATAAGAGGTGATGGGGGCTTTCTTGACCCAAAGTTCCACACAACATCTATGTTTCTTCCATCAGAAAATGAGTTGAAATAGTAATCAATATATATAAATTAATTTGTTTTGTGTGTTGACCATCTCAAGCCTTTAAATAATTCAGTACACTCAAACATTTAAAATAGTAAGATAAGCATATACATGCATGAACCATTGCTTGTGTTTGCTCTCTAATTCACTGGGCTCTCTTCATTCTGAAACATTCTCAACCCAATATTGGGCTCTGTGCGGTGACAATAGAACTCATTACTTTCGTCAAATGACTTTATATACAACCTAATACATGGCATAGGCAGACTCCACAGGGAGAGCTGGGGCAGGCTTCATATTGACCATGAAATATTTAATGCAGGGATGACAATTCAATGCTGCAGCTCCAGCAGTTAAAGTCACTGCAGCAATCCCCAGCCCCTCTGCAGTTCAGGAAATATAAGCATTTACTGTTGAGATGTTTCATAGTCCGTAGTATATCATGGGCTTATTAATTATCTGCTGTGAATTAAAGGGCCACACATGGTATAAATTAAATGGTATACTAAAAAATGTGCTGTCAAAAAGACAGAACTAAAATAGTATACTGCTGTTTATGTTCCATTCTTTAATAGCAACTACTAAGAACTTTTTAAGAATTAAAAATATATATGTTGAATTGAATGTTGAATATGAAATATATGTTGATGTTGAATTTACTCTTATTGTTGTGCTTTTTGTGCACAAAAGTATTCTTCTCACTTGTTTGGAAAGACATAGGGGTGAGTAATCAATGATGGAATTTACATGTTTTGGTGACCTGTTCTTTTAACTTGATTTTCAGATGTGAGAAAGCAGCTCATCAAGTTACCACATTTAATTGGCACTATATGACAAATGAGACACCTGGGTTTTACAGACAATTGCACTTGTCTATTTTTCTTTTTTTTACAATTTACGGTCACTACATGACATTTATGTTAATTCAACTATATATACATGTGCGTTTGTATGAATGTGTGTGTGTGTGTGTGTGTGTGTGTGTGTGTGTGTGTGTGTGTGTGTGTGTGTGTGTGTGTGTGTGTTGGAGAGATTATGCTATTTTTAGCTATATATTTTAGCAATACAAATAGTCAAATTAGAAAATAAAAAACAATACCAACAGTTTAAAATACACATTAACATCACTAAGATTTGATTTACTAATAATACATAATACAGATATGTTGAGAGGTTATGTTTTTTTATTTTGTATTCTTAAGTACGACTCCAGTAATGTCAAGGAGAGGGGTCACTCCTCTTTACAGTTGGCCATTATAAAACATAATCATATGCTCTCTCAGGGACACAAGGCCCAGCTTCCAGCGCTCACTGTTATCATGTCTCACAGTTTTGCTTGATTGCATTGCTTGCTGAATAGTGTTAAGATGCATATGCCAAGGGTAGCCGAAGTCATGAAGCTTTTTGAGAGCTTGAAATGGCAATTTCCTGCGAGTTAAAGGTCAATATCATGAAGATCTCTTGCAAATGCTTTACAATGCAGGGAAGGAGAGTTTGGTTGCTACTTCCAAGTGCTGTTATCTCAACTGCCCTGGTTTAAGAGGTATTTAACATCTTTGTTAACAAAACAAATGCTACAATTAATAACATATATCTAGCTTTAGTAGACTGCTCTATAATCACTACAACACAACATTCTACACTCTTTAAACAGTCTAGAATGTGTTTCAAGCTATTATTTTGAATAAGTATTATTCAAGTGAAGTTTATTTATAAACTAATTTCGAGAGGATCACGTGCTTATGATTGCTGCGGCTGGTCCCGCATTATCCAATTCATGATTCACCAATCAGACGATTCCTTAGCCACTATAAATACCCTAAGTTTCATATCACAGCCATCTTCGATTTGAAGAATCCCCCCTTCCACCCCTACTCCTCCTTTCCTAGATGGGTGGCACGGCGGCCCAGTGGTTAGCACTGTTGCCTCACAGCAAGAACGTCACTGGTTCTAGTCCTTACCAAGCCAGCCAACATTTCTGTGTGGAGTTTACACGTTCTCCCCGTGCTCACGTGAGTTTCCACCAGGTTCCCCGGTTTCCTCCCATCGTCCAAAAACATGCAACTTAAGTTAATTGACTAATCCAAATCGGCATCATAGACGTGCTCCTAGTAAGTAGTCATCTCAAGAGCAATCACTATCTGTTCATTAGCTACTACAGCAGGGGAGTTCTCGAGATCTACCTGAGCTCAAACTCCCCTCTCGCCTTGCAAACGGGAGGGAGCCCTGGGCTCGAGGATCTATGAGCTATGCCAAACAGGCTTTATAACCAATCATCAGCTAAGTGTGAACTCTTGAAAGAAAGCGAGAGAGAGAGAGAGAGAGAGAGAGAGAGAGAGAGAGAGAGATGTACATAATTTCATATGCTATCTGTAATCATCTGTATAATTTCTTTCAGTATAGTCTGAGTTTAACATTCTGAAATTCTAAACTCAATTTGAATTTGGGTCCACAGGTGCTGGGATGTTTTTTTTTTTCCTTTTCCAGCTGTAAAACAACAACAACTGTATCTTGTAAATCATACATTTTTATTTTCATGCAACCATACATTTTGAAACCACCATGATTTCTGATAAAAATCAGTAAAGTCAGTAAGAAAAAAATTGAAAGTAACATTTTAAAAGAAATTTGATCAAATATTTTAACCTAATGGCTGTCAATGCAAATCTATTTCCTATATGCAAGACGATTCAGGTGTTTGCATATTTTTGGGACAGACATGATCTGTCATATGTTTGATTTACTTTTTGGAACTTTTCACCATTTTCAGTATAACATTCCAACTCTTTAACGGCGTAAACAACCCAGAAAGCAGGAAATAACATTAGAAAAAATTTGACAGGTAATTTTGTTACATTTTTTTCATTCACCATAGAAACCCATTAGTAGCTCTGCATGCCACCAAGAAAAAGCACTGTGTAATATAGTGAATCGACTGGATATACCCTTTCCGTTTAAAACATTTTTATCACTCCTTTTAAGCACCATTCTGTATTGTTCAGTTCCCACTTACCAATCACCAGCCACTGCTTGAATGATTTGGTTGTGAAAGAAAACCCTCCAGTTTTAGAAGAACATGCTTCTCACAGCAGGCGGTTTCAAAGTTCTCTCTCCTCCTCCATTAGTTTTTTTTTTCTTTTTTCTTTTTCACACACATATTTTTGTCTTGAGTGCTAGAACTTGGATAAACAAAATGGTATTAGCAGTGCTGCTGGGGTGCTGCAATCTGAGTCAATCAACCCATCTTCCTTACCCAGCAGTCCTAACCCATTGTTTTCATTCATTCATTCATTCATTTTCATTTCGGCTTAGTCCCTTTATTAATCTGGGGTCACCACAGCGGAATGAACCACCAACTTATCCAGCATATGTTTTACGCAGCGGATGCCCTTCCAGCTTCAACCCATCTCTGGGAAACATCCATACACACCCATTCACACTCATACACTACGGACAATTTAGCTTACCCAATTCACCTATAGCACATGTCTTTGGACTTGTGGGGGAAACCGGAGCACCCGGAGGAAACCCACGCCAACACAGGGAGAACATGCAAACTCCACACAGAAACGCCAACTGACCCAGCCGAGACTCGAACCAGTGACCTTCTTGCTGTGAGGCGAACGTGCTACCCACTGCGTCACTGTGAGGCCCCCATTGTTTGATTGAAAATTAAATATAGTGTATATTGTGCATTTCAATAGACAAAGCATATATGCATGTTTTTCTACTTTATGCCTGCAAAAGTCATCTCTTTTTCCCAGGTTTCATTATCATGATCATTCTCATGCTAAAAATTGCCTCCAAAGCTAACCCACTATGTTGAATGATCATTATAAATGTAATTTCATGGTTCATAAACATAACCCACATGTATCCACACACACACACACACACACACATCCTGCAGTTATGGTCACTGTGCGTCTCATGCCTTGTGTGTACCTCAGACAATTGAACATATTGAAAGGACATGTTCTGGCACATTGCACACTCATTGTAACCTAAGAGCAGATGAAGGCACAGAGAGAGGCCTTTAGGGCATCATTTCAATGCCAGCTATGGCACGGGTGCTTGTTTGAAGCTGAGACTGAAAGGAACCTGCCTGAATAGTAGACCAGCCAGTGGTTAAATGTTCCCCTACCTCCAAATGAACAGCCGAGCCGGGGTGTGAGCTCTTGGGCCATGCTGACCTCCTTCTGCCAATGTCTTTGACAAGCTTAAGTAACCCTGCTCCTCCCTTAAATTGTTTATGCCACGTTGCTTACAATAATTAGAGCAAATTGAGTCGGCTTCTCATTAGGGCAGGATTTGTTTATCGAGAAGTGTGGCGTGACTCTTAAGTCCCCCCTCTTGAATGGAGTTATAGCACAATGCAGAATAGCTGTTCGTAAAGCCTAGGGGAGCTGTTGAACGTTGTAACCTATTTGCTTGCAGCCTTTGTTCCTTATTTGAAAATATGTGAGAAGAAAATACACTAGGTAATTAAAAACAAAGAGGAATTCCTGGCAGCGATCTTCAAGTGATTTGCATATAGCCTTAAAATGTCTCTGCTTTATAGCAATGGGGTGATTTTAGCCTCCAAACAAAACTTAGTTCTGCTAACAAAATGAAAAATAGGCCTGCATTGTGTGCGCAGCAGTGACGTGCCATTCATGGACTGGATTCTGTGATATCAACTTGGTGACGATGAGAAAAGCATTCTTCGTTAAGTCTCAAATGAATTGACAGTTTCGTCAAGGGCATGGTCACGTCTGCTTGTGAAACAAGCCCCTTTGAATTGTCAGTTATTTAGGGATGGCAGTTGTTATCATTGCATCGGCAGTGGTGGAAATTGACAGTAACTTTGAATGCCAGACACAGCGCAGGCCTTGATAAAAAGCAGCGGAGGATTTCATACTAACTCTTAGGCAGAATGACAAAAATCAAATAGGAAAGATGGCAAATAGACACAGAGCAGCACAGTGGAAAAGTAAAACTCTTGCTGTCTAGGTTTTTATTTATTTTTTTTTTCAGATGGTACAAAAGATAGTACAAAGTGAAGTAACTTCCTTGAATTGGTTTGTGTTTTTATCATCACCACATTTGTACATTGTTTTGTTTGGTTGTGTATTCACAAATAAAACAATGATAACTATTAAAGAAAAGCAAATATTCTATCAACATTTAATCACCCTCACGTTGTTCCAATATATGTAAAATATCTGTAAAATACGAAAGAGCATATTTTGAGACTCAATGTTTATACTTTAACCCACAGGTGTCAATTCCAGTTCCTGGAGGGCCGCAGCTATGCACAGTTTAGTTCCAACCCTGCTCCAACACACTTACCTGTAGGTTTCAAACACACCTGAAGGAGTCAATTAGTTTGATCAGGTGTGTTTAATTAGAGCTGGAACTAAACTGTGCAGAGCTGCGGCCCTCCAGGAACTGGAATTGACAGACGTGCTTTAACCCATGAATGGCATACTTAAAGTAGTCAATTAACAAAATTAAAATAATTTATTTTCTCATGAAATAATTTACATACTTCAACAATGACTCAGTAGCATAATGTACATTTTTTGGAGAATTCACTTTGTGTGATTATTGTGGGAATCATAACATTAGCCTAACTATCTCACACTTCTTATATCTTCTGGCCGTTCATCTTCTGGTAATGTATTGAATTCTCAGATTCGTATGGATATTTTCATCTCACAACTTACAGTTTGCAGTAATTTTGCCTGTTTATTCATTCATTCATTTTCATTTTGGCTTAGTCCCTTTATTAATCTGAGGTCGCCACAGCGGAATGAACCGCCAACTTATCCAGCATATGTTTTACGCAGCGGATGCCCTTCCAGCTGCAACCCATCACTGGGAAACATCCACACACACCCATTCATACACATACACTACGGGCAATTTAGTCTACCCAATTCACCTATACTGCATGTCTTTGGACTTATGGGGGAAACCGGAGCACCCGGAGAAAACCCACACCAACACGGGGAGAACATGCAAACTCCACACAGAAATGCCAACTGACCCAGCCGAGGCTCGAACCAGTGACCTTCTTGCTGTGAGGCGAACGTGCTATCCACGGCGCCATCATGAGGCCCTGCCTGTTTAATAATAATAATAATTTTTTAAGCACCAAGTTCTGAGTTAGCACAAATTAACCCTCAGATGGTTCATTTATACACTATATGGATAAGACAATAGTCAGTGTTATTGCTTCAGAGGAAAAAAGTTCAATAAAGTTATCACTGTCATTGACTGCAGCACTGCTATAAAAATGTAATGGTGTGAAATATTAAATTGACAGTTTACTTTTCTAAGTACAAAAATAATACATGCTTGTGCAGAGAATACGGTTTACCTCATACTGATCTGAAGATAACAGGGGATTATTCGCAATTAAGAGGCAGCAGATGAACTAGTGCACTGAACTGAGCACTAATGAATTAGATTGATTCAGCTGCTCTCCTATCATTTATATTTGCATATACACAACAAAATAAAACACACAAACAGAAATGACTGACAACTGAATTACCAATAGAATACATAATAAATGCCTTTAAATCTTTCATTATTCACCACAGACAAACTGACACCTTGAGGCATGACATCCATTTGCTGAAAGCTCATGTTCTCACTCATGAGTCACTCCCTAAGTCAGTTTCTACCTAAAATAACTGCACTTTATACAAGTTAAAATATCACCTCTGATCTTGTCTTCGGATAAAGTGCGATTTGTTGTCATTACCAATGAGTAAAAAGCATTTCTCTTGTTTTTCGTCCATCAAATGACCAAATTACCAAAAACATCACATAGCTATCATAAGTTGTGAAAACATAAAAAGTGCACTGTCATTTCCTCTCTTCAACAATGCTGGAATCAGAAGATGTGAAGTTTTAATAGAATAAGGCATGTTCAATTTATTATTTATATCCTCAATCCCATGTTCATGCATAAGTGTCCATGAATTCTCAATGCAATCTCTCTACACCGGTTTCTTTTAAATTGATACATCGAAGCAGGACTTCTTTTGTCAAGATATCCATTGCTGTTTTCATATTTCCATATTTTCAATTTTCACCTCACCCGTGGTCAGAAGTTACCAAACCGACAAACACAATGCATCTCTCCCATGTTCTTTGAGAAAGTGATATGGCGCTAGTGATCGCACACTTTTGAATCCGTCGCGTCTATGTCATCCCGGGGGACTGAAACAACCCCTACCTATCAAATCGGGTCTCTGTATCAGGAAAAATGCTGAGTGAAATGAGATGAGAGTGAAAGTTTGTGCGCATTTTATGTGTATGTGAATGATGAGAATGTCTCAGTGTTCTCTCTTAACGGTTCATGCTGAAATTCAGTGGCCAGCTTTCACAAAATAATTTCCATCTTTAGCCTTTAGGTCCTGTTTACACCTGCTATTAAAATCTTTCTTAGGTGATCAAATTCGGACAGCTGAGACACAACACCGTTTACAGCTGGCTGTAAAGTGCAAATGTGCCTCCTGTGACCACTTGAGATAAAATTTTTGTGGGGAAAGATGTTTCAAGCAGAATGTTATTCATGTACCTGTATTACTGGATTAGGTTGTGAATGCAACTGAATTTTTCAATGAATGAATTCAATGAATTTTTATTAAGTATACTCCTAATGTCAT
>CAIGQW010053631.1:1440096-1450841 GCA_903798125.1 Danio choprae
TAATTGTAGCCTTGCAATTGAATAGCAATATCAGTCATAAGAGGAGAATCATATACAGATATTGTTCCAGGGTCATTCATTGACCATTTGCACTTTTACACTCTTTTGCTTTTTCATTTTTTCTGATTTTCTCAAGTATTTTGGCCAGCTGTCATTATAAGCCTCTTTAACTGATATTTGCTTTTGCTCTGACTTTGAGCCTGCTGACTGAGCATCTGATGCCTGTGATTACTTCTCAAGTTGTTTGGAGGAGTAACAGCCTACAGCTGCGGATGGCCACAAGTTCCGCCCATCTCATTCTGGGGTTAATTTGACAGATTATGGGCTTCTCTCTCCATTGAAGTGCTTCTGTCATGGGACTCAGAAAGATATAGCATTTGTGTCCCCAAGATTGCTATAATCAGAGCCGACTCACAGTTCCAGAGTTCATTAGTGTAAAGACGTGATGGGGGGTAAGATTGCATATGGCAAAGATTTCCCCTTGTCGCTATTTGATGTGCCACAAATAAAGGAGGGATTATGTTCAACTGCGAGGGCATAACTAATAATCTACTTAATGCTGTGCTAAGCTTTTCCAAAACATTTTAATTTCTTTGAACCTGGTGCATGTGTGGCTTTCTTCACCAAAAAGTGACCCCACATATTCTAATGAGGAAGAACCAACATGGCTTCTATTCAAGAGAATGGGGACATAGGAGTTAAAATGTAATGCAGAACTGATGCAATGTTCATTAGAGTCTTGTAAACATTCTTTTGCTTTTAACTACTCTATTGAAATAGCTTTGATCCTCAACTTACTGCTGCGCAGTTGATGTGGCAGCAGAATATTTCAAATCCTCTTTGATCTGCAGAGGACCACAAATTTGAAATTGCCAGCACTTAAGAAATGTTACTGAGTATTTTGTCACTAATTAATTTCTTCCTTAAAATGTGCATTTATTAAGGCAGACAATATTCAACTCTTAGAATTTCATTAAATTAAAAAAAATGTAAAAAGTTTAGGGGAAACAAAAATGTCAAGTCTTCAGAATTATTGGTAATTTCTTCCTTTTAAACCGTGCGCTCATTCAACAGTTAAGAGTCCCCCAGAGGGCTCTGGAAGGTCTGTCAACTTCTGTCCTTCCAAATATTCTGAACAATGAACATGTGGTAAAGTGTGTCAGTGGTGTTGTTCTAGCAGCACTAACATTAATAGCAGTGGAAGGTCAAGGCCAAAAAAAAAAAAAAAAGCCAGAAAAGAAATACAAAACAAAATAGGAGCTCAAGAGGACAGTGTCTTATATAGCTGTGGCCTCATTATAGATCTATTTTTTTCTATAAATCAGAACATCTTCACTTACATTTGCATTTTCTTTTCAGCTTAGTCCCTTTATTAATCAGGGGTCGCCACAGCAGAATGAACCGCCAACTTATCCAGCATATGTTTTACACAGCGGATGCCCTTCCAGCTGCAACCCATCACTGGGAAACACCCATACACTCTTACACACACACACACACACACACACACACACACACACACACACACACAATGGACAATTTAGCTTACCCAATTCACCTATAGCGCATGTCTTTGGACTTGTGGGGGAAACCGGAGGACCCAGAGGAAACCCACGCGAACACTGGGAGAACATGCAAACTCCACACAGAAATGCCAACTGACCCAGCCGGGGCTTGAACCAGTAAACTTCTTGCTGTGAGGCGATTCTGCTACCCACTGCGTAATTAGCCATTTACATTAATACTGATCTGGACAACTGGAAGTCCAACATTCTCTGTCTGTAAACAAGGACTACACTTAGGTCCAAATAATTAGTGTGAAATCAGACTAGCAGCACAGTCCAAATTGCAAATGTCCCATATAACCCTGCCAATCTGATTGATTTAGCCAAATTTGGTTAAATTTTAATTGTAAGGGGGGATTGAAACCTCTCCTATTCTGTTTGACTAGACATGTAGATGTAATTTGTTCTGAAAAGGGGAACTTTTACATATTTCAATAAAGAGATAAACAGAAACACTTGTTGAATTTCCCTCAGTCTGTGTACTGCATTATTGTGACAGAGAACTATTCATTAATGTACACCAAACAGCATATAAAAACACTGCATTCTCTTTAACCACAACGTGACCTGGGTTGGAATCCCTGGCTGGGCAAATTTACTGTAAACATCAATTAGCAAACTACATTATTCTCTTCCTTGTGTTTATATAGTTAACAAGGTAATCTGCATTGTCGTGTGTGGCAAAAATAACCAGTTTAATAAAATAGATGAACGTATAAAATATAACTGTCAAAGCTGCTATATTATGCATTGATATATTAAATGTGTTCTCACAGTGCATATCAGCCTCATAACTTTTCAGTTATTACAACACAATTAAAGTTTGGAAGGAAACTTAACACTGACAATTAACCACATATTCAGCAACCGTATCACTCTTAAATAACAATAGTTAAGTGTCAGAGTAATTGTTTCAGAGTTTGTTCATTTTAAAAGCATCATTAACTCTGGATCATGTATTATGGCAGTTATTTTACACTATATATAATATCAATTAATGCACAAACTGCACTAATATGGTAAGAAAATCTAAGGGTCATTCCTGGCATTCGGTAATATTTCAACTTGAGCAAACTAATTTTTTAAAACTGTATTGATTATATTTTTAAATAGCCTACATAATTAGGCACAATTTAAACTTTCCAAAAAATGTATTTTCCCACCTCAGGCATAAAAGTCTTTATATTATTTTCTGTTTTATTCTTATTTGGACACCTTTTATTCTCAACCCCGTAACGGACAAAACTGAGTTGTTAATAATAGTATTTTACAAAGCTTTTGCTATAAAACCAATATTTACATATTGCTCATATGTGCCTCAAATCAGTTTAATGGCTAAAATATAACATTTTTGATAAGTTTTAGATTTTTCTGTGATTTAAGTTACGATTATACAAATTGTACATCTGTGGTCTCTTAATTTTTCTAAAAAAGTTTTAAATTTAGATGTCTTACCCAAACCACATATTTACGATGTTAGGCCTTAACATGGAGGTTGGTACTCAGCAAGAATTTTTTTGATTTTTATTTTTATTTAGTTTTCCTTATTTTATTTTACAAAAAAAAAAATTATGTCACAGAGTTGAGAATACAGTGACGGGGTTGAAGATCGTAACAGGGTTGAGGGGACACTTTAATTTCAATTTTAATTTGTTTTAATTCATTTGAAATTACATCTAAGACTTAACCAAAACACTGTTATTTATTAAAGTAAAACATTTAGCAAAGGCATTAATCACACTGAGATGAAATTTAACTTTATTAAACCAAACTACAGTCAGAATTCAAAAAAGTAAACTGCTGCAGGTAACTGGACAGTTAGTAACCTTTAAAAATGCTGATAAAGGCCTATGTTACCAATATATTGCTGAACAGAATCTACAGTAAACAAGAGCAAGAGGTAAAGTCATGTCTAAAACATTATTTCCTGGAACATAAATAAAAACCACAGCAGAAAAATTCTTCTTAAAGAAATTGTTAATGAAAATTAACCATCCTAGGGTTTACAGAGAATGATCCAAAAAAGAGAAAATATCCAGTAAGCGTCAGTTCTGTGGGCGCAAATGCATTGTTTATGCCAGAGGTCAGAGGAGAATGGCTAGACTGGTTCCAGCTGATAGAAAGGCAACAGTAACTCAAATAACCACTCGTAACAACCGAGGTATGCAGAAGAGCATCTCTGAACACACAACATGTCCAACCTTAAGGCGGATGGGCTACAGCAGCAGAAGACCACACCGACTGTCACTCCTGTCAGCTAAAAACAGTAAACTGAGGCCACAATTCACACAGGCTAAAAACATGCGGTATAGGTGAATTGGGTAAGCTAAATTGTCCATAGTGTATGTGTGTGAATGAGTGTATATGGATGTTTCCCAGTGATGGGTTGCGGCTGGAAGGGCATCTGCTGCGTAAAACATATGCTGGATAAGTTGGCGGTTCATTCCGCTGTGGTGACCCCAGATTAATAAAGGGACTAAGCCAAAAAGAAAATAAATGAATGAATGCAAAAATAAATAAAAACTTTGGGCACTGCGAACATTGAAATGTACCATCTTACTTGACAGCAGAGGAAGGCACAGCCAATCACACTGTCCCTATATGTTTGGGTGAGGAAGGATTTGAGTAGAGAATGTGATTTAACCCTGTCTGTACATCTTTGTTAATGAGAGTTGACAGAGCATTTTTTTTATTTGAAGGTTATTAAATTATTGTTAGGGATATTTCAGTAATCGGCAGATATTGGTGGGGACACGTCCTCTTTATCCATGCTAAATCTACGCCCTTGCCATAATCCTCACTCTCCAAAACCCTTAACCTACTGTAACACCTTAACTGTAATTTATTCTTACAATCAGAGGGAAATGATAAATAACAGTGATGTAACCTATATTGCAAGCCAAAACATGACAAACTTCTCCCTAAAATCTGAATTGATGATCAAAATGATGTTCCAGGATCAGTATGCTGATCCAACCACTAGGTGCATCCCAATTTGTGTACTACGCAATGCTTTTTTAAGTATAAATAAGACAAGTAGTACGCTCACACTTCAAAATCCACAAATTCAATTCAATTCATCTTTATTTCCATAGCGCTTTTACAATGTAGATTGTGTCAAAGCAGCTTAACATAGAAGTTCTAGTAAATTGAAACTGTCTCAGTCCAGTGAAAAACTGCACTTTAAATGCCCATATCATGCATTTATTTCACCAAAAAGACAACGTGTAGAATGTTGGACACCTCAAGCACTCTGCTGTTGCAGGCTTAATTATGCAGTGGAGGATGGGGCTTTCAGACTCCAATGATGTTGAATGAAAGTATAACCTTATAAATGCAATGCACTTGACGGCTGAGTGCATATAAGTGCATATTGTATAGTGTGTCATTTGGGAGACAGCTACTGTCAAAAGAATGTCTGTTGGGATCAAAATAAAGTCTGTACTGCATAATATACTACAATGTATGTATAATGTATTTAAGTTGTAAATTTAGATGCAGGAGACTGTGAGGTAACTGGGGAAAGGAGGGATGGGCAGCAGTCATGCACAAATCCCGATGGCCTAAAATCCGATTCTTCATGCCATTGTCCTTGATTTCACAATCCAGTACTGTTTGCCATTGAACGTGAGTGTGAAAAGACTATGTCAACAGGGTTTGCGAGGTTACAATTTATTTATTTATTTTTTTGTGTTCCAGACCCTTGGGTGATAATTGTCCTGCGGCAATGGCAAGACTGCCACAGCGATGGCCTGGGGTGTCCTAGCAGTTGTAATAGCATACAGTGATGCAGCTGTTGAGTGTGTGGAGTACAAGCATAATCGGTGCAATTGACAGCATTCACTGGACTGTGGAGAGGGAATTGACTTTCATGAACAGAAAGTACGTTTGCTCTATCAATATCCTCGAAATCTTTAATGTACAAGATTGCGATGCAAGTTTTATAAATGCATTGGCGATGACTTCAATTTAGGCTGTGCATAATGGTTGGCCTTTTTGTGGTAGATGTACGCAGTATGTGTGATTTTAACAATGACAACTGACAGTCATTGAGAACTTGATAGTTCACTTCTTCAGACTTCAGGAAAGTGTAAGACAGTCATCATTTACATGTATCTGAAGGACTGTAAAAGTCTCGAGATACTGTAACAATATCTCGTTTTTTTTGTTTAGTGTAAAAAAATTGCAACCAAAACTGTCCTAGATATGGATGTCGACATTTTGTATCAGTGATTGCATTTGGAGCCAAAGTCTGCAAAGTCTGCACAGTAGTGAACACAGTAGTGTATAACTACATCATACATATAATGTAGGTGGTTTAACTTGATTGGTTAAAAGATAGATAAACTTCTACAATCTCAATATGCGTGCATACAATTGAGAGCAAAATGTACAATGATTACTTAGGAGACAAGCAACCAAGTCTCCTCTAATAAAGAGCACACACATACACATTATTATGCTTATCTACATCAAGGATGTCTTGCTCGCTATAGCATGCATCTTATCAGGATTCTACAATGATCAAATTTTTACTGGCAGCTACTGTACCTAATACATAGAAAGTCTCTCATATAATCTTAAAATAATTAACACATTTAATAAACAATAATATCAAGTGTCAGCTGTTTCCCGTTTCTCTTATAAAATAAACAAACAATGAATAAATGAATGAATGAATGAATGAATGAATGAATGAATGAATGAATGAATGAATGAATGAATGAATGAACGAACGAACAGATTCGGTCTGAACAGGCTTTGAGAACTCCAGCCTATAATACTTTCAGGGCTTTCAGATTTATTCTATTTAACCCACTGCTTGCTTGTTCTATTGATACAGCAAATTTAGAAACAAACTGTGGGGAAATAAAGTGATCTTAAAACTTAAGGAGGAATTTTAGTTCCTCAATTTATTTAATACACCCATGTATATCCACTAGGGGCAGTACACATTGTTTAATTAACTGTTTAAAAAATACCTCTCTAAATTTTTTGTTGCATTTTTAACTTACAGCACTCCTTTCCCTTGTTAACTTTTTATCATTTCTGTCACCCACTAAAAGACCCTCTCTTTTCTGTTTAATAATGCCTGTTTAATAAAAACTTTTAACCAAATCGGACCATATATTGCCACTATCTCTTATGGCACACCTCATGTGGACTTTCGGTCTTATGAACTTAAAATGCACTTGCTCTCTAAATGTACCTGTACAAGTCCATAGGGTGTCCCATTTGCCAGATTTACACTTTGATGTGTAGTCATAACAACCCCTTTGCATCCTTGATGTGGCCTTCGGCGAAGCGCGCACTACTGCAGGCTCAACACAGCTTAAAATGATTTCTGTGAGAAAATCTTTAAGTTTGAAGTGTGCCATTTGGGGCAGGGCCTTTACTGTACTTATTGGTGGTGTCTGTTTCCTCACAGGCCAAATGAACAGATCTAAAACAAACAAGAGTATGATCCGATCATTCCAAAAGAGGACAATTTTTTTTTTGTATGCATTTGCCTATAACAAGTGCATATTGTATTGTCTCTCGCATCACAGTCCACATAATAAGTAATAAAAATAGGTAGTATGTAGTATGTAAAAAAAAAAATCTTAATTAAAATTACCCAAAGTAATAATAAGTAAATAAGGATATTTGCATCCAGGACTTGATAGTATTGATACAATATGTTCACATGCATTACTTATGTTGGCCGAAGGACAAAAATACACTGTTATGGATATCACACAAGAAAATTCTCTAAGCAAAAAAATATGGCTTCTTTCCCACAGCCAGTAATTCAATATGCATGTTGCACAATTTTTCTTTCACAGTACTGTGTGCTGGGCAACACCAGCATTCATTAACAAACAGTGTCAGTCCACCTGCTTTGCTTTACCAGTCTCCACATGTACTAAATAAAAAGATCCAATGGAACCAATGAGCCCGGCATACTCTCATTTAACACGTCTCACTAAAACACATAAAACTGACAATACTTCAGTTACATCCTTTAAAGTGTTGATAATTACTCCATCTTGCTCCCTAGCAATAAAAGATTTCCCATTATGATAAAATGGTTAAGATGGCTGGTATCAACTTTTCTTAGTTTTTTTCTTTGTCTTTTCTTCATTTCCTGGATACTTTCAAAATAAGGTGTGTAACCTACCGGTCCTACACCACCCACTTGCACTAGCAGGTTTTCAGAGAGAAATGAGGTGCACGTTCACAGTCATCAAACATTGATACAAAATAAATACATAAATATACAACAAATAAAAAAATTAAAAAAGGTTCAGAGCAACTGTGATTGACTGTCACGTGCATGACACTTTTTTAAAGATTCTTGAGGCTCAATGCTAATACATTTACTCAAGCAGAACTATGAATAAAGAATGCTAAATGTATTAATTCAATTCAATTCATGTTTATTTCTATAGCGCTTTTACAATGTAGATTGTGTCAAAGCAGCTTGACATAGAAGATCTAGTAAACTGAAACTGGGTCAGTCCAGTTTTCAGAGTTGAATTAAAATTATTAAAATTAACCAACATTAAAATTAACCAGAATATTAATTCTATGTAAATATTTCTAAGTTGAGTTGACTGTAACAAATGTTGTCTCCAAAAATTTGCTCAAATATCCAGCTGCCGTTTACACAGTGGGAAAACAAATCTCAAGTAAGGATAGAACTCTAAAACATAAAAAGACACACTGAGACTGTTTATAAGCAAGATAAGCCAAAAGACTAAGATCATAACTAAAGTTACTGATGAAGACTCCTGCACTTTAATATACACATTTTTTTTGGTATGCATTTCATATTAATTGTATAAAGTACCTTTAGCCACCTCATTGCCCACCCCAGCACTGGTAACCCAGTCTAAATATCAATGTTTCCTTGACCGATTTAAGGGTTACCTTGTATTGTACCATTTCAGTTTTATCAAATGCAATTTAATTGATTTATCAAAGCTGACAAACATTCATCAACAAGAATGTAGACAGCGGTTCATTATATTCAAAAGGATGGATGCAACAATGTAGTTTGTGAAAATCTATTGTTTCCTTTTTTTCCTGCTAAATCATTAGTTCTTTTGAAAGTCATATTTGTATACCTGTTTAGCCAAAACATTTGTACTTGATTCACAATGCTGAAAGTTTCTTTCAAATATATATATTTTTCAAGACATTTCTTGTTCTTCTCTAAGTATTGATTTATATTCTAACATTAACAGCAGCTGGGATCTGAACCTCAAAACTGAACATTATTTGAGGAGAACAGTTTGTTTCTCTAACTCTGTATGAGTTGAGGAATCGATGCATACTGTATGATGAGGGTCAGTACTTTATATTTTGGTGAGGTAACTCACTGTGGCAGCAACATCCAGAAAATTGCACATTACATAGATAAATGCATCTTCTTCTTACCTGTTATATGCGAATAAATCACTCACGTGATTTAAATGTCGTTGTTACCATTTTGCTTTTAATGACAAAAACAAAATGTATTGATAATCAAATAAGTTTAAAACGTAATAATGTATTTGTGCTATTCATTCGTTTATTCATTTTCTTTTCGAAAGCAGAATGAACCGCCAACTTATCCAGCATATGTTTTACGCAGCGGATGCCCTTCTACCTGCAACCCATCACTGGGAAACATCCATACAAATCCATACACTACGGACAATTTAGCTTACCCAATTCACCTATAGCGCATGTCTTTGGACTTGTGGGGGAAACCGGAGCACCCGGAGGAAACCCACGCAAACACAGGGAGAACATGCAAACTCCACACAGAAACGCCAACTGACCCAGGTCGAACCAGCAACCTTCTTGCTGTGAAGCGATTGTGCTACCCACTGTGCCACCATGCTGCCCCACTGTTCGATTATTTGAATATATTTTTATTTACTTAACTGTTATTTGTTGCCCTAATATTTGCTTGCTGAGGTGATAATGGGTTATACTACTATAATGTGCTCTTGTTACAGTGTAACTATTCATTTAGGTACTGAGTAATATGAATGAATTATGGGTAATATTAATAATTGTTTGCATGCAATTGTGCATAATTACTTGTAATTAATATAGTAAGTATAAAAATGACATTTGAAAAAAAAAGTGTTATCAAATATATTCTATATTGTGAAGGGTTTACGGTAAGTGCCATCACCATAAGTAGAGAGCACAATAAGCTTGCCAGAGAGTATTGAGTGAATACTGGAATGTGCAAATTCTGTGGAATGTGTGAAGTCTTTATATTATTTACATTTATTTGCAGTGTAATAAATAATGTATTAACTAATGTTAACTAAGGGACCTGATTTTATAACTGAGATATGTTTATCATAAATTACATTTCAAATCGGGAACAGTTACTTTGAGATGGAATGATATTCAATTGATTAAGTCAACCCAGGCTCATTCTGAAAATGTACCTGTGGATACATTTCTGGAGACCGCGAAATACATCCCAGGAGGTAAGTTCTTTTGCAGTTTTTGTTTTCTCGAATCCACCAGAGCTGTGTTCGCTTTTTGAGATCTCAAATTCTTCTCGCGAGTGCCATTCGTTAACCCACCAGAGGCTGCTGTTGACTGACAGAATGTCTGACTAACCGATCGACTGACATACCCTCCTCCTTCCCTAAACCCAACCAATTTTATTGATTGACCCACCCACCCACTTACCTAAACAACTTTCCTTACCCAACAATTTTCAAAAGCAATCCAGGAAAAAAAAAAACCCTCGTCTGATTTTTACCACATCCTCACCCTGTTATTTACTTGTTTATTTTATTTTTTGGTTCAGTTTTTGTCTTACCTGCTTTCTGGAACCGTTCTTCAACGGACTCAAACCCCGTTGTCATGGTCAACTCCTCTCTGCGTCTCAAGTCCGCCGACGTACATGGCGAGCTAACAGGACAAACTGGTTACAGCGAGAAACCCGTTCATATGGAGGAAATCGGTCAGCTGGTAAGCACGGAAAGGAATGGTGTCATACCGCCCCGTAGTGTTCATTAAAAAAATTCAATGCAGCCATACGTACCTCTGGCCACATAATTCGCAGTCTCCAGGAACGTACATAGGGCTACATTTTCAGAAATTTAATAAAATAAAAATTACTAAAATAAATTAATAAAATAATTAATAATAAATATAAATAATAATAAATATATATATATA
>CAIGQW010053631.1:1451241-1466199 GCA_903798125.1 Danio choprae
TAATAATAATAATAATAATAATAATAATAATAATAATAATAATAATACGTTTTGGGCCTCACAGTGGCGCAGTGGGTAGCACGTTCGCCTCACAGCAAGAAGGTCGCTGATCGTTGGTTCGAGCCTCGGCTGGGTCAGTTGGCCTTTCTGTGTGGAGTTTGCATGTTCTCCCTGTGTTGGCGTGGGTTTCCTCTGGGTGCTCCGGTTTCCCCCACAAGTCCAAAGACATGCGCTATAGGTGAATTGGGTAAGCTAAATTGTCCGTAGTGCATGAGTGTGAATGGGCGTGTATGGATGTTTCCCAGAGATGGGTTGCAGCTGGAAGGGCATCTGCTGCGTAAAACATATGCTGGATAAGTTGGCGGTTCATTCCGCTGTGGTGACCCCAGATTAATAAAGGGACTAAGCTGAAAAGAAAATGAATGAATGAATAATCTTTTTAATTTTTTTTGCTTTGATTTTTCAGGTCAGAGTTTCATTAATGATGCCATATACCTTTATGCATCACAAGCGTACTTCCAAAAGTTTGTATCAGGTTTTTTTTTTATCTAAACAGTCACAGTGCACAGATCCAGCATAGTTTAACTATAACATTATAGGTGTGCCACACATTTTTGTTAAAAGTGTACGTTTTACATATTATCACCCCTTCCCATCTTATTAAATGCTAACTACCGTATTGAAATACTAGAATCATTCATTCTGTTTAGGAAAACACACTTTGGAAATATGTGACAATGGCAATCTAATTAACATGCACTGTAGTATGTAATCTAAATAATTTACATGCTGAATGCGAAAGCAATACAGCAAAACAGAGTGAAAAACAGAGGGTTTGGTGGAACAAATAATCTGTGGACTGGTTTAACTCTTAAATGCATGAATGCTGCCCTGTTGTTGTATTCTGGCCTTTAGCATCTCAGATCCATATATCAAAACACAAATGGACCTGCAACTGCAGTTTGATTAGACGACATCCTCACTGTCATTGTCAGATCTCATTTCAGTTGTACATTCAGCATCTTGATCATATTATTCATCTCAAACATATTTTCAAAACTAACCATATTGTCTACCATCAAGTAGCAGTGCAACTTGTATTTAATTGTAGATACAGTAATCTGTTGTAAATCTAAGTTTTAATAATTATATTATTTTGTTTTATTCCAGTTGTAATTATGAGCAAAACATTATGTAATTTTTCTATTTCTATATATTTTTCACTGATTCATGTTATTTATGGTGTAGTACAGGGCATCTGGGAAACAATCACCGCACTTCCCTTTTTCTTTTTCTACATTTTGTTATATTACCTCCTTAACCAAACAAGGAATTAAATTATTTATAAAACATAATATGGATTAAGGGGTGACGCGGTGGCGCAGTGGGTAGCACAATAACCTCACAGCAAGAAGGTTGGTGGTTCGAGCCTCGGCTGGGTTAGTTGGCATTTCTGTGTGGAGTTTGCATGTTCTCCCCGTGTTTGTGTGGGTTTCCTCCAGGTGCTCCGGTTTCCCCCACAAGTCCAAAGACATGTAGGTGAGTTGGGTAAGCTAAATTGTCCATAGAGTATGAGTGTGTATGGGTGTTTCCCAGTGATGGGTTGCAGATGGAAGAGCATCCGCTGTGTAAAACATATGCTGGATAAGTTGGCGGTTCATTCCGCTGTGACTAATTATTAAGGGACTAAGTCAAAAAGAAAATAAATGAATGAATGTGGATTAAATAATTGTTTAATTTAAATTCTACAATCAACACCCCAATGACAACATTAAAGACTTTTCAAACAACTTTATATAAAAAAAGAATGGAATAACTCATATATACGTAAGTATTCTCAGTCTTTGCCTTGACACTAAAAAACTGAGCTCATGTGTATCCTACTAATCATCTTTTGGTGCATTCCAAATGGAATATATCACCCTCGAGAGGAGTGCTGTTTGATGTCGCACTCTGCATTCCATTCAGAAGAGCTGATCCCTATGCGCTAATCCCTTCGAAGCTGTCAATCAGGAGAGTAAACCCTGGAATCGAAGTGAGACAAGTGGATTAAGTGTTAACAAGAATCACCTGTGCTCCACACTGTTCTCGAGGTCCGGATGGATAAAAAGAGAAATGACGACACCAATTTTTTTTTTGTATGTTTGCAGTTGTCTGTGGGGACCTGCTGTTCCACTATTGTTTTGTGTTTATTATATATTTAAACTAGTTTTAAACATTCATTGGTTCCCACCTGCTTTTATCCATCCAGAGTTCATCTGTGAGACTGTCGAGTGTGGAGCACAGGTGATACCCGTTAACACTTATGCCACTGGGCTCTCTCCACTCCCATGTCTCTCAGACCTGCCCCACTTGGTAAATCCAAACCTCAAACTGGGGTTAAGGTTTATCTTTCAAAAAAAGAACTGGCTACGGGGAAACTCTATGAATGTACTTTGGTGGCCCAGGACCCAGACCTGAACCTGATTGAACATCTCTGAAGTGATGTTTACCAATGCTCTCTATCCAACCTGATGAATCTGCAAATAAGATAAACTGCCCAAAAATAGGTCTGCCAAGAGTGTAGTATCACACTCAAAAAGACTTGAGGCTGTAAATGGTGCCAAAAAATCCTTAAAAAGTATTGAGCAAAGGCTGTGAGTACTTATATACTTGTTGTTGCTGCTGCTGTAAGAGTACACTATTACACATTTTGGGTCACTAAAATCAATTGTTTAGAATGAATAAATGGAGGAATACTTATTAGATCTTACTTATAAACATGTGCATTACATCCAAGGTCACTAAAGATCCAAGGTATGCATTTAACTGCTAATCACTAAGCTGGAACCGGTCATGCAAGAACAATTTATTTGTGTCATTGTCTGTGGTGAAATGGCAGTACTTGAAAAATTTGTGCTGGTAGGCTTTTCTGAATGAGCAGCTTCCGATCTGAAAGAAAGTGCAGAGGATGACATTTGCAGGAGTTGAGACTTATATTTGCTATTTTAATTTCAAAAGAAGTGAAAGTAATTTATTGACTGAGTGCACAGAGTCCTGTGGGCATATCTCTGCTCTGCCTCGCCGGCACGTCTGGCGGTCTCACTGGGGTGTGGGTATTTGAGGCTATTGTGCACTTGCTGATTGTAAGATGTGCTGTAATGATTAGAGTAGCTTATCTGAGCTGTACTTAATTCCCCTGAGACTGGAAGAATTTGCATACAATCATGACCCATAGGTCCTAACAGCTTGATTAGCCATATTTCCCTCCAGAACACAGTCGCTGTGCACCAAGGTTAAAGATGCCAGCAGTGTCATTCTACCCAAAAAGAATGACGATAGGATGAAAAATATCTCTCAGCAGTGGAAAGTCTTTAGGGTCTGTACATAAAAGGACTGTAAGCATAAACAATTTTTTATCATACACAATTTAGGCACAGGTAATATAAATCATATGAGCTCCACGGCTCAACTACATTAACAATCCTCCCTCCCATTCTTTGTGGTGAAATTAAATATTTACATTTCATGACTAGACCACTGAATCAAATAGCAGTTATTGAATTTATATATTTAAAGTTCCAAACACTTATGCATTGCAATATGCACCGCAAGCACTGTGGCAATAATCGCTGCCAACATAACAGGCAGATTAATGGTTTTCGCCGAGTAGTAAGTGGCTCTACGCTATAGTGAGCTTCCCATCTTTCATCTCACATTGTGCTAATTTGATTTTTCACCCATATACAAATTGCATAAAGGACATACTGAGACGTCCTGTTGTTGCAAATTAGCTGTGAATTTATGAGCATCTTGGCTTGCAGTGTTGAGTTCATCATAAGGAATATGTCTGTTTGTAGAAACATAAGGCTTGGGCCATGGATAATATTCTCTCTTTTGTCATTCCCAGCTGGAATTAATGCTTCACTGTTTGTCACAATGCGAGTCATACCCAAATCACCTTGACCTGTAAGGGCAGAAGAAGTGTGATTTTCTTCCAAATAGCCTGCTTTTTAATAACTACTTCACACAGGAGGAGATGCCATTCCATAAAAAAAAAACAACACTTCTCCTTCATTTCCAGGATTTAGTCACTTGAGAAATAAAGTAGGCAAGAAGCTATTGTTTTCCAAACTGTATTCTTCTGAACTGTTTCTGACTTTTGACCATACGCCGGCTGTGTGGTCAGCGAGTGTGAAACTAGATGTGATGGGTGCTCGATGACTGCAAGGCACTGATGCAGTTACTTTTGTAAAACTGAAATGACGGACATGTTGTCCAACCACAGGGGTTGGCAGAGAGAGAAATGTCTGTTTTGATCTTTAAACAGGTGTAAAAACCTGTCAGTGGTATATTTCTGACAACATGGAGATCCAAAGGAAAGTGTAAGTAAAGTGTAAAATGTGATTTTAGTCAGTTTTTGAAGCTTTTGAGATTGAGATTGCGTGCTTTTGGCCTTGAGTTTAATTAATGGAAATATTTTGGTGGTCAAATTAAAAACCTGATTATGTATTAAAGTTGGTTGCGATATTTGGCTTATAAATCACAAGGCAGGGGCTCTTTTTTGTCATTTTGTTCCAGGTATTGAGTTCCTGTAGCTCAATTGAAATAACGGAACTAATTTCAATTGCTTCTTTCCATCTGTAATAAGGCTGCATGTGGACTTTTTTATTTACCTTCATGTAGCTCAGAGTCTTTTAAAAACAAATCAGCCTAATTTACTTTTAAGTCACTCTTGTATTGAATGCAATTAAATGAGTGATGGAAGAAATGACTGAATTACTATCATTGTCTACCTTGCACCCATTCAAACACATTGTCAATAGAATGCATTAGAAAAAGCTTGCCTGAAGGTTTCCTTAATTAGTCCTATGTTTATTTTAACAATGGGAGTAGAGAAGAGAGAGAGAGAGAGAGAGAGAGAGAGAGAGAGAGAGAGAGAGAGAGAGAGAGAGAGAGAGAGAGAGAGAGAGAGATGATCAGATGTGCATCCCTTTGCTTTGACTAATAATGTGAATGTGCTTATTGCTATATACTTGAATGCTGTGATGGCTTTATTTTCCCTCACAAGTTAGTTGAAAAACATTGCAACGTGCATTTAAAGACATATTTGATTTTTCCATAGACCACCAGCATGACAATGAGTGTGATACAGCTATATATTTATAACTAACAATACTGTATATCTAAATGATAAACAATGCTAACTTGTTTATTGTTCTTATTATTTCATAGTCAGTTAAATATTTAAGTAGACAACTATGCATGTCGAAAATAGCTGTACTGTGGTACTCATTGAGTTGTGGCATTTGAGACTTCTGGGATTCACTGAGTCATTTCACCACTCACTGCTATAATATATTTGACCAAATCCATGTTTTAATATATAGTTAGTTTCTGCATAGACAATTCATCAAATCATTGTATTAATTGCCAGAACAGACACAAAGAGACCTCACACAACAGCCCCGATCTCAAAGCTCTCACCACTATCACCTTGCCCACATGCCAGTGTGCTATCAAGCCAAATGAGGTTAGCGTGTCACTTTGAGGAGGAAAATCTATTTCAGAAAGCTTTTAGGGGCAGGTGTGGGAGTCTCTTGCCTGCTTCTGTGATCCATGGCACAGCTTGGTTTTACAAGGTGCTCTTTTCACTGTCACCCAACTGGAAAATGCCTCTGCCACATTTCATGCATTCATTCCATTTTTCTCTCTGCTTGTCATTTTGACTGTGCTGCCTCGCTAATATATATATATAAAAAAAAAACAAAGCTACCTCTGTTTCCTCCACATTTCAAATTCAATGCAAAATCCTCATGGCATGGTGCTTTCAGAAAGCACTTTATTGAGAGTAAAAGCAAAATGAAAGGGAGTGAAGATGGAGGGGACAGTGAACCGCCTGCCACTTTGTTATAAAAGCAATGTTGCTAAACTTTAAATGGACAATAGTTAAAAAATGAATGAAGGAATGTCTACGCCAAATTTAGGGACTGTCTAAAAGCACCCACTGTGGTTTTTACTGTGGCTTTCTTTTTTTTTTCTTTTTTCCTTGACTTGATCTGGATGGACTCAAAAGTGCATAAGCAGCATTAAATGGGAGCCAGAACTGCAATGTGTTTTTTTAATGTGTTATCTTACCCTGTTATATTTGTATATTATAGAACATCCATGCAAACAGAAATTTCTGCTTTTGTGCATCTTTATCTTTTTGTACATGTTCTCAAGATTTATTCAATTAAAGCACAATGTAAAACTACTGTCTTGATTCTGAGAGTACTGACAGTAGTCTGCTATGCAAGTGTCCTATTGCAAAATGATGTGTATATATGAGAGAAAACTCAAAAGTTAGTTGAATTTATTTTTTATATGATTAATCTGAGGTCGCCACAGCAGAATGGACCGCCAACTTATCCAGCATATGTTTTATGCAGCGGATGCCCTTCCAGCCGCAACCCATCACTGGGAAACATCCACCCACTATGGACAATTTAGCTTACCCAATTCACCTATACAACATGTCTTTGGACTTGTGGGGGAAACCCACACGAACACAGGGAGAACATGCAAACTCCACACAGAAATGGCAACTGTCCCAGCCGATGCTCGAACCAGTGACCTTCTTGCTGTGAGGCGAGTGGCACCCTATTTTTGATGTATTATTAAGCACCATTTTAACAAACAATACAACGCATTACTTTGCATATGTGCTTTTGCATATATACATATAAATCCTTGTTTACGTTTTACTGAAAAAAAAGAGACTGAAAAAATTAACAGCAAATTTTTATTTTTGGTTGAACTATCTCTTTAAGTCAAATTGGATTTGTGGATGTGCCAGTGGCTCTGCTTGTGGTTTTTTGAGATAAGATAAAAACAGTTAAAAAATGCTTGATGTAGAGAGACAAGCATGTTGATCTTCATCCATAAGTTACAGCTCTGCACTTTTGTTTCAATCTCCCTTTTGTATGACAGACTTTTCTGCAGTGGGAAACACTCCCAGACCTTCAGCACCGTCTCTGCTTTCAGTCGCTGATCTAGCCTGAGTTTACCCACGGCTGTATGCATCTGGTGAGTCACTCTTCAGATCTGTCACTGTCAGGTTTCTTAGCAACAAGAAGAGTAGAAACAAGTTATAGACATTTACAAGTTAATTATTATATAAGTACACATTTCTACATGCTAGACCTTAGAATGATTATGTTTGTAGGCAGTTATTAATATGTGATTGTGATGTGTGTGTGTGTGTGTGTGTGTGTGTGTGTGTTCATGTGAGGAATGTAGCAAATTGGTCTACTGACTGACTAAAGTGTCTGGTGCATATAGAGAGAAGAGTGTTTCTACAGCTGGTTTGTCAAGCCCACTCATCAGTGTAAACTCAGAAATTGACAGTTTTTTTCTGGAGATATGCATTGTAAGAAGTGTGGTTTATTTATAAACTAATTTCGAGATGATCACGTGCTTAGGATTGAACACGGCTGGCACCGCATCAGCTCCGTTTATTACACCAATCAGACGAATACTGACACACTACAAATAACCAGAGTTTTTCACTCCAGTCATCTTCGTCTTGAAGAAGCAACACGCCACATCCAGCGAGCTACAAATCCAGCGAGCTACAAATCCAGCAAGCTGCACCCAGTAAGATACATCCAGCTGTAAACCCAGAAAGCTACAGCCAGCAAGGCTACATCCAGCGAGCTACGCTCTCCAGCTCACTATACCCAGCAAGCTGCAGCCAGCAAGGCTACATCCAGTAAGCTACAAAGCTACATCCAGCAAGCTACAACCAACAAAGGCTACATCCAGCAAGCTACATCCAGCAAACAAAAATGAAAACGAACAACAACAACAACAACAGTTACAGAAAAATTCCCCCCCCCCCCCCCCCCCCCCCTCAAGCACACTAACTCCTCCTAATCTTCCTACTACCTCAGCTACTCAATTTTTCCTAACTATCCTATAGCTCCAACCCTTTCCAAATTACAAAAAAATTATAATAATAATAATTATTATTATTATTAATATTTGTTGTCTCCAGTTAACGTTCCTCACCTAGCTTAAGAATTACGTTCTCACCCTTATACTATCCCTTCTGAATTTCTCATTTCAGGCCTAACCCACGGATTTCACCCTGGTGTTTCAGCACTTTCTTCCCACAACCTCTTCTGTCCCAATCTACAATCAGCGACCACAGAACCAGAAATTGTTGATCAGCTGATTAAAAAAGAAATCGCTAATAATTACATGATTGGTCCATTCTTTGCTCCACCATTTAGCGTTTCACGCATTAGCCCAATAGGTATTGCTACTTGCAAATTCTAATTCAAAATGCCTGATCATCAATCTCTCATCCCTGCATAACTCCGCCTTCCCCAGCTTTAACAGCATTATTCAGCCAGATGAATTTTGCTCCATTATCACAACATAAATCAAGCATCTCCCTCATTAAAATAGCTGGAAGTAATGCTCGACATAACATCCACATTCAAAATATTACTAGCATTAATTACTGCCGATTACTGGCATCTTTTCGGCATCCAATGGCACTCACAATTCTACTTCACAGTCCGACTTATTTCGGGTGCAGAAATTTTTCGACACGCTTTCAGAAGCCATATGCTGGATTTTATCTAACATATACGGGGTTCCGTACCTAATCCACCACTAGATGATTTTCTTATCATCTCCCCCTGTCTTTGCCACATGCCAAATTACTAGCGATCACCCAAAAGGTTTTCACCGACCTCGGAATTCCTCTCGTAGAAGAGAAATCTTCTGAATCCAGCACTTCTATCGAATTTATGGGTATGAACTAGACTCTGATAAATTCCAAGCATCTCTCCCCAAAGAGAAAATCAATCGCATTATTTCTCTTTCGCTAATCTACTCAGAGAACAAGAAAGCACAAACATGAACCCCTCTCCATCCTCGGAGACCTAAATTTCGCCATGCGAATCATCCCCCGAGGTCCCCCGTTCATTACTCGCCCCCTCCAGCTCTCCACATCCGTACATGACTTAGTAGACTCCAGTCTACTTAACAACCCTAGTCGCAACGAACTCAGCTTATGGATATCCTTCCTTAAGCAATGGAACGGTTGTTCCTTTTCCTATAGCGACCTAATTTCATCCCCAATAGATATCAGTCTATTCACAGACGCCGCACCCTCCGTCGGGTTCGGGGGATTCTACCAAGGGCATTGGTTCGCTTCCAAATGGCCCCCCCAAATGCTCAAATTCCACAAACCCAACACTTGTCAGCTCTATTTGAATTATACCCCATAGTCGCCGCGGCCATCCTGGGGGAGGATGAATGGTCCGCTTCTAGAATCCTAGTACACTGCGTCAACAGTGCAATGCATCACTCATGCCACTACTAAGACGCCTTGTCTGGACATCAGCCAAAAAACAATTTATAATGACTACTAAACATGTACCAGGCTGCAAAAATTTAATTGCTGACTCTCGTTTCTCGTTCCAGAAATTTCAACTATTGGCTCCAGAAGCAGACCCTCATCCAACACCTGTCTCTCCTTATTCAGAAATGATATTGCCTTAAACCACACCCTACACACACCTCAGCCAAATTTCCATATCCCTCATCCTACAAGCAGCAGCCCCCAGAACACTTCAGTCATATCTCACAGCATGGAACACATTTAAACACTTTCACAGTCTATACAAACACCTTTCCCCAACTTTTCCCTCCTCACCATCACCTCATTCATTTCTCACCTACACGTTTCCAAAAATATCCAAGCTAGCTCCATCAGAAGCTATCTAAGTGGGATCCAACTAATCCACGGATCCCCTTCAGACGCCATATCCTATTCCCAAACCACATTCCCATCAAAGGCATACAGAAAACCCATTCCCCCCCCAATTCCAGACTACCAATTACACTCAACATTCTCTCCAAATGCACATATACCCTACGTAAAGGCTACCAGTCCATCCACACAGCTTGCACCCTCGATGCCACGTTTACCCTAGCCTTTTTCGGGTTCCTCAGATGCTCCGAAATCACAATCACATCCAAATTTAACTCCACCATCCACCCCACCATTTCCGACCTAACTTTGCAGGATAAAGAAACCATTTCTTTCTTCATCAAACAAAGTAAAACAGGCAAAATTTGCAAGGCCACTCCATTTTCATTTTTCATCTCCACACACCCCTTCCAAACCCTCCTAGCCTTTTTACAGCTTAGGAAATCCCAAGATCCCAATCTCTCCTCCCCACTTTTTACTGATAATGCTAAACGTCCAGTAACACATTTTGGCTCCCCCAAAACAAAATTCAGACCCTCGGCAGCTGGTCCTCAGATGCCTACAAACCTACATCCGACTCTGCCATTTCCTCTTCCTCTCCTTCCTTCTAGCATTAAGTTACTCACTACTTTCTCTCATTTCCAGTGTCGAGTTCCTCCGCTACCTTTTTTCCTTCCAGTGTTGAGTTTTTCCTTGCTAATTTTCCCTCTCCAGTTTCCTCTTGTGTCGAGTTTCTCAGCTACTTTCCCTTTATTCTAGCGTCGAGTTTCTCCGCTAACTTTTCTTTCTTCCAGCCTTGAGTTCCTCCGCTACTTTAACCCCCCGCCTCTTCATTTTCCTTAAATTGCAAGCTTTAACTCCTTCCTCTCTTTTTCTTTCTTAGCACGAGCTATACTCCGCTTCCTCCCCCTTTCACTTCCACTCACCACAGCTCATCTCCCACGGAGTGTCCAAGAGCTTCAACTCTCACGGAGTCACGCCAAGCCCATTCCCCAGGCCACCCCCTCATCCGTTACGCTTTCAGCAAGAGCCTCCACTGCTCCTTCCCTTTCTCCACCCCCCCACTACTGAAAATTTCTTCTTTTTGCTCCTTCCTGCGTTGAGTTTCTCCGCATCTCCTTTCCTCTCCTTCCTAGCATCAAGTTTCTCTGCATCTCTTCCCTTCCTTCAATTGTCGAACGCCTCCGCTCTTTCCTCCATCCCATTCCTCTCCCAGCTTCCCCTCCCCCCACCTCTAACTCCCTACCCCCTTTACAGCTTCGAGTTTCTCCACTACTTTGTCTTTTTCAGCGTCGAGTTTCTCCGCTACTCTCCCCCTTTTTTAACCTTGACTTTTCCACTACTCTTCTTCCTCCCATAAGCCAGCACTCACCAAGCTCTGACTCTTCCAGAGCCTCCCTGAGCTAAGACTCTCCAGGAGTCCCACCCAGTTCACCTCCCACAGGAGTCTCCATTGCTCCCTCTCCTCCTCCCAGACTCCTGTAGGAGTTCAATCCTACAGCTCTAACCCCCACGGAGTTTGCCCCCAGAGCTCCGACTCCCCCAGAGTCAACCCCTTCCTAGCATCGAGTTACCCCACTATTTTTTCCCTCTCCTTCTAGTGGCGAATTCTTCTGCTACTCTTTCTTCTTTCCACATAGGCCATCACTCCTCAAACCGAACTCCCCCGGAGTCAATCCCTAACCCCCCACCCGCCCTGGCCAATATATTCTCTTTGCTTTTTCAGCGTCAAGTTCCTCTGCTTCTCCTGTTCTCTATTTTCCTAGCCTTCAATACGCGGCTGCTGTCCCGAGTTAAAAGCATTTTGGGGAGTTCTCGAGACCTACCTGAGCTCAAACTCCCCTCTCGCCCTTCAAACGGGAGGGAGCCCCGGGCTCGAGGATATTCTGAGCTCAGGGCTCTCTCCCGGGACAGCATGCCAAATACGCTTTATTATCAATCATCAGCTAAGTGTGAACTCTTAAAAGTGTCTGGTGCAAACTGGTGCAAGTGTCGGTTAAAGTGTCATAGACATAAAAAGCCCACTCACCTGTGTGATGCACACTCATTATTGCATAATATTTATATGTTTCCATCTGGTGGGGAGGACAGCAAACGGGGGTCCTGGTTTTTGAAGATGGGATTGTGAATAATATTTCAGAGGGGGTAAGATGATTGGAGTTGAGGGCTCTAACAGCTTGTGGAAAGAAACTTTTGAGTAGTCTAGCCAAGCGGGCTCTAATACTCCAGAACCATCTTCCTGATGCCAAGAGCTGAAAGAGACTGTGGAAGGGATGGGTGGAGTCTTTCATAATATTGGTAGTTTTGCAGGAGCACTGTGTCCCTCTGTCCTGAATGGAGGGGAGAGGGGCACCAATGATCTTTTCGACTGTCTTTACTGCCAGCTAGATGGTCTTGTGGCCAGCAGCACTGCAATTTCTGTACCATACAGTGATGCAGCTCAATGGTTCCTCTGTAGAAGGGGATGGGTGGGTGGGAAATGGGTGGGAGATTTGCCCTTTTCAGCCAAGTATGTATAGGCATTGAAAAGTGTAGAGGTTTTACATTTACATGGTAAAACATTTGTTAACTTATATTTTCACCCATCAGAGAGGATTCATCAGTTCTTCAGTAGTGGCAGCATGCCAACATCTAAAGTGCCCTATTATGTTTTTTTAAAGATTCTTAATTTTGTTTTGAAAGTGTTTTACATCCATGCAAGGTCACATTTTCACTTCAGTTTCACTTTTATTTTTTCATGATATACAATGCAGCTTCACCTCTGTTCTCACAGTGTTCTGAAAGTCTACTCTGCTCTGATTGGTCAGATGGTCTACCACTTACAGCGCATAAAACAATAAATATCCTTTACCAGATCTAAATTCTGGCATCAATGGCTTCTTTAATGCTATATTAAATAATGTAATTCAGTTATAATATAATACTGTATACACAGTGATATAAACAGTAATGATGGTGTTTGTTTCACTGTGTAAATTCAAGGCTGAGCCAACATCCTTTTTGCAGTGCAGAAAACAGCATCTTCTCTTTTCAAACTCTCCCATGCATCAGCGATACAGCTGTGGGGTTTGAGGTTGGCTAATGAAGACAATTGTCTGGCATTATGTAAATTGATTAAAAACAGATTTGTGCAGGAAATAAGACTATTTCATGCACTTTAAATTTGTTTTATTTTTATTGCTGTTATTTTTAGGTGATAATGAAATTCATTTTAAACTATTAATTGGAGCAAATGAATGACAAGTCACTCCTGAATCAAAATACAAGATTAGTATGGAGCCGATTGATTGATTGATTGATTGATTGATTGCACAAAAGGGCAACAATTGTTGGCACTGTAGCATAGAAGGATGTTTTGGAAACCAGTGCAACCTGCAACAAAGCAGAATAAAGGTGTTCTAGGAAAAGAATGGGAATCTATGGTAGGTGTTCTGGAAAAGATTGGGAATATTCATTCATTCATTCATTTTCATTTCGGCTTAGTCCCTTTATTAATCTGGGGTCGCCACAGTGGAATGAACCGCCAACTTATCCAGCATATGTTTTACGCAGCGGATGCCCTTCCAGCTGCAACCCATCCCTGGGAAACATCCATACACACCCATTCACACTCATACACTACGGACAATTTAGTCTACCCAATTCACCTGTACCGCATGTCTTTGCACTTGTGGGGGAAACCGGAGCACCCGGAGGAAACCCACGCCAACACGGGGAGAACATGCAAACTCCACACAGAAACGCCAACTGACCCAGCCGAGGCTCGAACCAGCGACCTTCTTGCTGTGAGGCGAACGTGCTACCCACTGCGCCACTGTGAGGCCCAGAATGGGAATATGTTAAATTATAAATATATAACTCACTGCTCCTGCTGGTAGAAAAATCCATTGTCCATTTCAGTTAGTGTGCTTTGTTGTGCTATAAAATACATTGTCAGTCAGTGCCACCTATTTTGAGGCACAGGGTTGCTCGAGACGATCAATTGTTTACTGTGAAAGCACAGATTGTCAGAGACTAAGCTGATCAGCTAATCTAGGGGTTTTGTCACCTAGAGTCTGAAAGTAAAATTAATTGAAGGACAGTGCCACCTATTACAAGGCACACATTTTCCAAAGGGGACCAATCATTTTGGATTTTGTGTGATCATTATCCTGCATCTAGATCTGTGAAACTTTGCAAATATTTTACATTCACAAAAATCCATATTAAACACTGCATGAAAATCAATATCCGAAAAAATGGCATAACAGGGGCACTTTAAACCTCAGGAGCCCATGTCAGTACATCAGTGGCGTGAAAACGATTAAGTGAAGGAAATTGTTCCTAATAGGCAACTGATTAAATCACTCAGATCAGCTGTGAAATGTTACAAGAAACAGAAAAATGAGTTCAGTTTCTTCTGACTAAACTTCTATTAGACGCTCCGTAGAGATGTGGATTAATGGAGACCTTCACAGAGAAGTGAAGCGTGAATAAAAATACAGAGAAAGAACTGAACGTAAACAAACTTTCCACCCTTTTTGCGAACCAAATTGGATGCAGGGAAAGCCTATCTTGAATTTGTTTGTCAGATTTGTTGACAAGGGCACAGCAGTTGTATGTCCCCACAGGGTCTTGGCGAACTGTTTCTCTCTTTAAAAACCGAGCTCTCCTTCACCGCACTTTCAAGTCACTGTTCCAATTAGCGATAGGCTGTGGCTTTTTCCTGGGTCTTTTCGTGTGGATTTGACTTGGCCTGCCACTCACTATGAGTAAACATAAAGCAGAGGTATTGAAAAGAAGCCGCTTTCTGCTCCTGTTTTCCTCCTGTCAGTGCATGACTCTGTCACATCTCCCCTGCCTTCATGGTATCTTTATGTAGCAGATGAAGGCGAGCAGGGGGACTACTCACACATCTCGAGAGTCATCATTACCTCCATCTCTGCTCCAACATGCACCCACTCAAATACTTTACCAGAGTTTGGCCACAAGCCTTATCCAGGATGCCAAATAATTGCCCCTTTTGCCTGCTGTGAACAGACCTCCATAGCAAGTTGCAGCTTGCTATAGGAACAGTTGCTTAGAACAAATATAGCTCTGTTAATAACAGCATAAAACTAGTATAGATGTATTAAGGTTTTTATTTTTTAACATAAGTCAATACACTTATAATAAAACAGTAAACTTTCTTTCTTTCTTTCTTTCTTTCTTTCTTTCTTTCTTTCTTTCTT
>CAIGQW010053631.1:1506975-1517143 GCA_903798125.1 Danio choprae
TATATATATATATATATATATATATATATATATATATTATTATAATTTTTTATTATTATTATTTATTTTTTTTTTATTATTGCCAAAAAATGTAAACTATGCAATTATTGATCTTCAGCCTTTCATATGTTTTTAAGTATTTATGTGGTTTTGGATTCAGTGTCATCATATATGAGTTAACATAAGAGTGTTCTGTTAACTCTAGTAAACTGTTATTACTAAAACTAAAATTAAATATATTAAAACTAAATATAAATGTTCACAAAATAAAAAAATGTAATAAATAAAACTAACAAAACCATTAATATAACAAACAAAAACTACACTGAAATTTACCATAAATTGAAAAAAATATTATCACAATAAAAACACAATAAATAACCTTGGTCTGATTAAAAGCACAGATATTATTCATCAAAAGCATTTTTTTCTATTGAAATGTCTAAACAACAACAACAACACTAACATTACTACTACTACTACTACTACTACTACTACTACTACTACTACTACTACTAATAATAATAATAATAATAATAATAATAATAATAATAATAATAATAATGATGATGATAATAATAATAATAATAATAATAATAATAATAATAATAATAATAATAACCATAATTTTCTGGACATTTTCTGTTAAGCTGTTTTCTGTTAACGCAGTGCAATAAAGCTCAAATTATTGGTAAAGAATAATACTGTACATAATCAATACACAGTATTAATTCCCTCACTATGTCCCTATACACAGTTGAAGTAAAAATAATAATAATAATAATACTTTGCAAGTGTTGTTTAATGGAAAGAAGATTATTTGACACATTTTAAACATAATAGTTTTATTATTTAAAAAAATATATATATTTACCAATTTATTATAACTAATTTCTAAGAACATTTTGTTTTGTCTTTGCCATGTTGACAGTGCATAATATTTTTCTACTTATTTTTCAAGACACTGTAGTGGTATCTCAAATCTCTTTCACATTTATGATTTTGGCACATAGCAATATAAAACAGCCAGTAACCAATTATGAGATCCAAAGTTTGCGGATTCCTTTCTGTGGCTGAGTGAACTGAGCTTCCTGGCTTTATACAAACAAAAAGTTTGTTTCATGGGAAACTGGCAGAAAGAAAGAAAATAAAAATACTTATTTTGAGGAAGATGCTGAGAATAGCAGTTTTAAAACTCAGCCTACAAATCCCATATATCTTCTTTATTTTTCTATGTTCTGTGACAGCAAGTCTATAGCAAAGGCTTTCTTTATGGAAATATATAAGCAGAAAATGAGGAAAAACTCAACAGATGGATAGATTAATATATATTGGAGAGTGAAAACGAGGAAGGGTTTTTATTCCACAAATGCAGAATTTCTTGCTCAGTGTACCGTGCTGAGCTTTACAAAACAATGCAGTAACGTGGAAGCCCTGCAATAGTCTCAGATAAACATATTTAATTTCGCTTTGACTCGTCGTGGAAAAAAATGCATGCACAAAAAGAATGCATACATGTTTGTGAGATGTTTTGTAGAATGTTGAATATTAAACAGAACATTGTTCTACACATAATTCTGCTAAAGGATGTTTGAATGTCACACCATTAAATTTTGAGCTTCAATAAGAACCAAAGAGGTTTGTTCTTGTGTGTGAAGCAGATATTGCTGAACTTGTGTTTATTCTCACTGGCCAGTGTTTGTATGTGGGAAGAAAACAAATCTGTTAATCATATAAAATGAGAATCATTTCTCTTCAGAAGACTTGGATTAAACCACTACTTCACATGGGTTTATTTAAATTTATTTCAGTGGAATGACAAAAATTTTCAAATTTCATAAAAATATATTTAGTTATGTTATCAAGATGAACAAAACCAAAATTGGTTTACAAGGAAATAAGGTAAATCAGTAAATTATGACAGAATTTTTAAAAACCCTGTAAGTAATAATCTCAATATATATATATTTCTTTTTTTGCTGCAAGTAGTTGAGTTGGCATGTAGTTGCTAAGTTACTGATAGCTTTAAATGGGGCCATTCAATGGTGTTGCTGTTTTGTCTGTGTTCACATTCCAGCGTGCAGATAAATGGCATCATTCCATCTTAATACACAAAATAAATATATCAGAACATCATAAAGCTGAACATCTCTCTGATAACACGGGCCAGTTTGTTCAACAGATCATACAGAAGGAGCAAAGAGCTCCATTCATGCACGGGTGAGGAGACGGCTCCTTTCTGTGATGAATCTGGCCGGTTTCTTAGTGAATCATAAGAAGCAGATTGGCCCTGCCAGCCTTCATACAGGCAGAGATATTTCAGCCTCCTATCATCACTGTAGCACCAGCAGATGTTTGAGCTCCTTCATCCCGTTCATCCGTCTGCCCATGGTTTACATTCCTCTCCTCTGCAGCCTTGGATGGTCCCTTTACCTCATCTTAAATGTTAAGAGATACAAGTGTGTAGTGCACCACATTCAAAAGATTTGAAAGGTATCAAAAGTTATTGTTCAAGATTTTGAACAGGATATTTGAGTACAGTACAACGTAACTAGTTACTGTAATTTAATTACTTAAACATTGAAAAAGTAAATTAATGGATAGCTGTTTATTTAATTAGAGTTATTTACAATATACTTGCCTTCAATAATGTTTTGGGTCACACTTTATTTTAAGGTACAATTCTCTCTAAGAACAAATTAAGACTTTTAGCTCAATAAACTCCTAACTTGCTGCTTATTAGTAGTTATTAAGGCAGTAGTTTAATTTAGATATTAGGTAGGTTGAGGGATGTAGATGATATTGCAGAATATGTACTTATTAATTACTAATAATAAGGCAATACATTAATAATAAGCGGGTAACCGGTCCCTAAAGTGTTACCATGTTTTGTTGTGAAAGTGAAGTGAAAGTGAATTAAGAGGATGTTTGAAATTGTCTGTGCTATTTGTGTCGCATGATGGGGAAAAAGAGCACCCTGACATGGGTACAATTCTCGCTGTTAACAAACCATTAACTATGACTTTTAGCTCAATAAACTCATAATGTGCTGCTTATTAGTTGTTAATAGTAATAGTTAATAGCAGTTGGGTTTAGATATTAGGTATAGGATTAGGTGTGTAGAATAATATCATACAGAATATGTACTTATTAATTTCTTATAAACAGCCAATATCTTAACAATAGGTGAGTAATTAACACTAACAGAGTTGGTCCTTATAAGTGTTATCATGTGTTATTGTTATACAAATATATTTAGCAGAATAATCTAATTTCTTCAACTAAACAAGGTCAAATTTATCAAGATGACTGGGTACTTAAGAAAATGAATTAATCAGTGACAGTAAATTGTATAAAAATATGGTCTGGTTGCTTTCAAGAGTTTTGATATGTTTAACTTTTTAATACTGTTTATTAACTAAATATTGTTATGTTTATTTTTTATTAATTACACTACTTATCGGACAGTTAAAAAAGCTATTTAAATACAGTTGTAATTATGCAATTAGTAATTAATTACTTTTTTTTTTAAAGTAACATACCCAACACTGAGCAAAACATTCATTCATTCATTTTCATTTCGGCTTAGTCCCTTTATTAATCTGGGGTCGCCACAGCGGAATGAACCGCCAACTTATCCAGCATATGTTTCACGCAGCGGATGCCCTTCCAGCTGCAACCCATCTCTGGGAAACATCCATACACACCCATTCACACTCATACACTACGGACAATTTAGCTTACCCAATTCACCTATACCGCATGTCTTTGGACTTGTGGGGGAAACCGGAGCACCTGGAGGAAACCCACGCCAACACAGGGAGAACATGCAAACTCCACACAGAAACGCCAACTGACCCAGGCGAGGCTCGAACCAGCGACCAGCGACCTTCTTGCTGTGAGGCGAACGTGCTACCCACTGCGCCACTGTGAGGCTGAGCAAAACATTTGAAATGTAAATGGTGCATTCACCGTGGTTTTATACACAACACTGGACCACAAATGCACTTTATTTTGTCTTTATTCGTTAAAACTATAGTATGTGATATATCATCACAAGATTGGATCTAGCCTTTGTGATGGTTTGTAACTTACAAAACTGTCAAAAATATCCTTGTATTGTTATTTTGTTAATATTAAAGTTGCAGTAGGTGATTGTCTTCAGAAACATTTTTTTTTTGTTGTGCTGGTTGAAAGTCTCTTCACATTCCAATTATAGTAATGATTAAAGTAAATGATACAAATGTATTTATATGTATTTTTATATTCTGTGCAAGGCATAAAACTAAAAAATGTTCAATCCAATTAAAATTTGTCGGGCCGACATTTCCCATAATTCTTATAAGTAGCCCAAACTGTCTGTCAGCAAATGTAGATTTGTACATCTTTGCACCCTTTCATGCAGATCTGCCGTTTGCGCAGGCACATGCGCCGCGTTCATGTGCACACGAGAGAGAGAGTCACAGCGGTAAAAACAAATGCTCAATCAATACTTTTTAAATTCCTGATACAATATTGGAGTTACTTTTGCACACTGGAGGAAGGATGACACCATGGCTGAAGTTTTAGACAGGTAATGTTAAAGCTATTTTAGTATATGCACGGAAGTGTTGTTCAGCCACTAAAATTTTCCAGTAAAAGATTGATGTGACTATATTTCATTTCATGAGGGACCTCTCACAGCATTGATAATGTAGATTTTTATTTAGTTTAATAACAAAACATAAGTAAATAGCGCTATTCTGCCTAGCCTGTTTTACTGAGGTGAAGTTGGTTTTATATTCACATTGGTTCATTTTTGAACAATGACAACCTGTGACACGCTCCCTATATTGTTTATCATACTATATTGAATATTCGGTCTGAAATAGCATGTACGTATGGCTTAGTAATAAGTGTAATTCCAGCACCCCGTCGGACAACCACTAAGCATACAGTAGTCGTTTTAGGACAAAACACGTGAGAGAGTGAGACCAGTGATCCTTGCATGCATGAAATATTGCATATCATCAAGTTTTGCTTGCTAACTACATTACTGATAATGTGCTAGATATAATACAGTTTTTCATTCGGAATTGTAGTATTATAAAGTACTATAAAGTTTTCTAACTGGCAAATGACATGATCTAGTGGGTTGTCTACTGTCATCTTTAAGGTGCGCGTTTGTGATTTCAGGAGTGGATTTGGACAGCAGGGGAGGGACTGTGTTTTTAAAGATATCATGCTAAACGGTTAGCATTTTGGCAGATCACCTACTGCACCTTGAATATTAAAATTTTTTTTTTTAAATATCAAATACTTTGTGACAATTACAATTACCAGTGCAAGTAATGTAATTACTCGCTAACATGTTTGTCTGGCTGTTAACAGAATACTTCTCAAATTCTGCCACTGAAACAAGCCTTTTCTGTAAGGCTGCTTTGAAATGATATGTTTTTGAATAGCTCTATAGAAATAAAGAATTCAATGTTCACAAGTGCTGATATACAGTCATGAGACTGGTGTAGAGTGAAGGCGATGTATGGAATATAATCTTTTTAAACAGTGTTGAATAACAAACACAGTATAGGTTTATTAAATTGATAGTTCCAGTCCTTGATTATGATTGGCCGAGCCACTTTCAAAGCTGTTATAAACAATTGTGCAAATATGCACCTGCAACCTTATTACTGTGCCACTGCATGTTTGTGTTGCTGCAGTTCCATGTACTGTATTATGCATTTCACCTCAATTAACTGTTTATTATTTATTTCCTGCTGTGTTACGTGAGGGGCAGCACGGTGGCGCAGTGGGTAGCACAATCGCCTCACAGCAAGAAGGTCGCTGGTTCGAGCCCCGGCTGGGTCAGTTGGCGTTTCTGTGAGGAGTTTGCATGTTCTCCCCGTGTTTGCGTGGGTTTCCTCCGGGTGCTCCGGTTTCCCCCACAAGTCCAAAGACATGCAGTATAGGTGAATTGGGTAAGCTAAAATTGTCCGTAGTGTATGAGTGTAAATGGGTGTGTGTGGATGTTTCCCAGAGATGGGTTGCAGCTGGAAGGGGATCCGCTGCGTAAAACATATGCTGGATAAGTTGGCGGTTCATTCCGCTGTGGCGACCCCAGATTAATAAAGGGACTAAGCCAAAAAGAAAATGAATTAAATAATGAATGAATGTGTTATGTGTGTGTAATTTACCTTTAATTTTCAGGCCATGACCTCACACTTCAAAGAAACTCATCTCATAGGGAATAAAAGCTGATGTGTGGGTAAGTGTGTGGAAAAGTACTTTTTTTTCAGGAACAGTATTGTATGTTTATGGAACTACAATGTATAATGATGCCTTTTACAGATTAACTTTGGTCTGGTTTAAGCAAACAGCTGTCTACTGAGAGATAAGCTTAGTATGTGTGTAATGAAATATCATATTCACTCACTCCCTTTCCTTCGGCTAGTACCTAATGTATCAGGGGTCGCCACAGCGGAATGAACCGCCTATTGTCATATTGTTCAAAATAAACACTGTAAACTTCACTGTAAATTGTCACAGGGTCTATATTTCTAATGCACTGTAAATGATTTTTGTAAATTACACAGTATTAAACTGTAACATGAACTATCTTTTACTGTAGGACTTTTATGTTACTGTATTTAAAATGTCATTGTGAAAATTACTGTATATTTTACAGTAAAGATATACATACAATTCTGTAAACACATATACAGCAAGATAAATAGTGCTGCAAATGTACTGTACATACAGTATTCTTGCTGTAATTGATTTACAGTATGTTACTGGCAAACTGCTGTCAGTAAGTTACTGTAAATGCTACAGGAAAGTTTTAACAATGTGGTATGATGCATTTTAATGATTTAAATGCCACTCATTTAGAAAGATATGACATACTCTGTATATTGTCCTTATAACAACAATAAGCCCACTGAGACAGTTGTTTACTGTGAATTTCGAACAGCTAACAATGAAACTTATCTGTTTAAAATTTACTGTAAGCAACAGCTTATTGCATCTTATCACTTTATTAAGTTCTTAACAGGTATGTTTTAAATACAGGAGCATATATGCTTTTAGGTAAACAAACAAACAAACATACAAAAAATACTTAATATTCATACAAAAATACAAGCATTATTCAGTTTAAAATCCCTTCTAAGGTAAATGATCTCTGACAAAGTGTCATAATTTTACGCACACCACAAACCCTCTGGATTTCTAAAAAGCAGCACACAAAAGGCTTTCCTTTTTGCATCACACTAGACGCTCGAGCCATGCTTTTGGTGAACACATAAATTGGCCCAATACATCAGCGCTTCATCCTAAAATTCTTGCATTTACATTCAAGTGGATTATGTCAAAAACTGAAATATATACTCGACCCATTGTTGAACAGCCTGCGAGTAGGAAAAAGCACATTCTGTATTTTTTGGAGGAAAGGGAGAGGCAGCTAATTGGACATGCCAACTACCATGAGTTCAAAGAAGCGTTAATTACTCTGATATAAACAAGATTATGAAGTCCTGCTGAGAGCCCCATCCCTATCACTCAAAGCCCGGCCTCTTTCTTTCTCTGAGGAGAGATATAAAGGACTAAGGAGCATGGAAGAGAGATGGAATGAGGGCAGAGAGAGTGAGAGAAAGAGTAAAGTAGCCAATAAAGGAACTTTCTTTTCACACAATCATGAGGAGTGAGACTAGACTGCAGCTTGAGTCCAACTTTTTTCAACTTATGCATTCATGAGTTAGCACTGCTATTGGAACAATCAGCAATTCTGCTGTGAAATTTCTCCTTTATGCAGACAACCTGGTGATTATAGGAAACCAGATATACCTCCATGCTGGGAAATTCAGCGCTATAACAGTCTACTCTAGAAGTCTAGTTTGTTTTTAAAAATCGTAGCATCAGGAGGGGTTTGGTCCAGCAGGTAATGCAAAGAGACATTGCAGATATGATTTTAATGTTAATACTCGACCAGCCTCTTCACCCTTGTATTACTCCGCCCACATACAGCAACAAGCAGAGGACACTCTACAGTTTGACAAATATTACAGCTGTTGGACAACATAATGTACTTTCGAGGCTTTTTTAGTTGAGAATGTAGTTGTTTAGATTGCAACTATGCAGTTTATTTATAAAGATAGTGCCTATTTTAAAATATTAATAATTTCTGAGAGACAGCACGTCGGCGGCCATTAGCCTGTCATTGAGCAGACCAAAGACGTTGTCCATCCACAAAATGGCAACAGAGACCACATAATAAGCCCTTAGAAGCTAAAACAGTGTAATTTCTAACTACAGCTGATCAAATCATTATTAAACAGGTAAGTGGTATTCTAAGTTGATCTCTCTCTTTTGTTTGTTGTAGTGCTGTATGTATGCCATCTAATTGTAGTATATTAAGTGTGAGATGGGACTCGCATATCAGGAATGTGTGTTGTGTTGGCAGAAAGAAAGAAGAAATGCCTGCATGTGTTTAGCTTTTTTCCTTATCGCAAACACAACAGCAATCTGGTAGTGATTGCGCTGCTTTTATCAGGGTTAGTTATTGTGATCTCCCGATTGCAACAGAGAAATACTGTAGACTGTAATAGACTGTAATAATGTAGGGAGATATCTATGTAGACTGATTCATGCCGTTTAGCCTTATAATCTTAAAATGTGAGCAAAATCACCTGTTTTGTCATCACTTTAGACATTACGCTAGAGAATCATTCAAACACTAGCTATAAAGTGATGTTGGTGAATTAGTAACGGCTTCTGCTATTCTCTATTCTGCATCAACTACTGCTTCTACAGCACTGCCTGCTTAGATCTGCCCACAAATTCACTCTATGAATTAGGTAAACAATGAGAGACCAACACAGGACTCAATGCAGAGACCAGACATTGAAGATGACACTGCAGACAAGGTCTGTGCATTGCCAAGTTGAGAGAAATTTCAAGAGTTCATTACATTGCCTTATCTCTGATAAAACATTAAGAAAGGTTGGTTGAACTTTATTTTATTCAACTTTTTTAATGAAGTTCCAGACTGCATCAGTGAAAAGTCCTTTGCTCACTACATTTTACTGCAAATTTGTTCGCAAACAAGGCACAATTTGACACTGGATTTTCATTAAGACCTCAAGATAGAAAAGCAATGATGTGCCAAGTATATTGAAGAAAAAAGTAATGTTGCGCGTTAGCATAAGTGTGATTAACAAATTAGCTGTTTATTAAAAGTATATCACTGCAAATGTATTTCTAACTTTTTGTTGTGCACAAGCAATAGGTTGCTGGCTGCCATTTACTTAATAGTGCATCTAATAACAAGGGTTTCTGAACTGTATATATACACAGTATAGCTCCTTTAAATCCATAATTGAGAACAACATTGACAGAAAGCATGACCAGGGTTTCTCTCTCTCTCTACACACAGAAATAAAGCAGACAGGTGATATAAAGTACAAGATCACAAAGATCACAGTAGAAAAAGGTAAAAACAGACAAAAAAGGCTTGAGAAGAAAGCCTGTTCTCTCTGTAACACTGCTTAGGTTCAGACAGTTGCCTGAGTTATCATTCACTGTAAGAAGTTTAGGAATATAAGAGATATAATATAAAAAAGACATAACAAATAATAAACAGATAAATACATAAAAAGTCAACACCATCATTTTTCAAACTGTCAGAAAAAGATCACATGTAAGTGTAATTGGGGGATGACAGTCAAGTATCAAGTGCAGAGTTGAATAACTAGTCACTGCTTTGATCATGGCATTCAAGTAATGTCTCTCTGTCTGTGCGTGTATATAGGTATATATATACAGTGCTCAGCATATACGAGTACACCCCCCACAAATCTCTCATTTAAATTGAAATTTTCTATAGGAAGCTTTACAATATTATATTTCTGCATATACATTAAATTAGTCAGTACTGAAGCCAAATCTGAAGCGAATCTAACAAAATAACTTACAACAATGGTAAAAAAATTAGTAGCCCAAATGTATGTTAGGGAAAATATTAAATAAAAATTTCAAAAATAGCAAAAATCAAGAGAAACAAAAAAAAATGCTGAAATGTAGTTTGTAATTTTTTTTGCAATATTTCGCATTAATTTAGATGTATTATCTTTCCATTTCTAAAGATGTTATATGACTAAAATATTATTGTAATACATATATCTGTTTAATAAAT
>CAIGQW010053631.1:1524511-1537609 GCA_903798125.1 Danio choprae
TAATAATAATAATAATAATAATAATAATAATAATAATAATAATAATAATAGTAGTAGTAATAATAATAGTAATAATAATAATAATAATAATAATAATAATAATAATAATAATAATAATATCAATGAAACGCATTATGCATTTTATTCATATGTTTATAAAAACAGCACAAAATATGCCTTTACAAAAAGACATTATAAAAAATTACATAAATACAACTGCATTTTTGTTCAAAATGATACGGTTAATTTTTGAATATAATAATAATAATAATAATTATAACACAATAATAATAATGATAACAATAATAATAATAATAATAAAAATAATAATAATAATAATAATAATAATAATATTATTATTATTAATAATAATAATAATAATAATAATAACACAATAATAATAATAATATGTTTATATAACTAGATTTTTATTAACCATATTAGGTTTATTTATTTATTTATTTATTTATTTCATTTTTTTTATCTGCACTGGTATGTCGATATTTTAGCCTATATACTTCACAATATCTTTAATGTTATGTAATTAATATTCATACATTCCTACAGGTTTGAAACAACATAAAGGTGAGTTTTCATGTTATGGTGATGTTTTCATGTTATGGTGAACTATTATTATTTATTTATTTATTTATTTATTTATTTATTTATTTATCTATTTGCGGATGATAGCCTACTCCAAAAAAAAAAGAAAAAGAAAAGGAAACTACCACTAGTAGTAATAAATGTCTCAATAGAGTCACTGAATCATGTCTTTTAAGTAATTCTAAGGACTGTTTCATTCAGGAATTAGGTAAATGGCTTACTTACAATAATACTAATCAAAGACTGGAACTATTTGTTGTACGGTTGATACAAGCTGTTATTATGTGTTCACTTTTTTAGTCAGTCTATTGTCAATAGTGTAGACATATGAATAACAACTCAACTTCAAAAAGTGAGCAGCTTTGTTTTGTTCAGTGTGCCAATTTTACATTTCCAACTTAAATCATTTGCACTCATGTAAAATATGTATTCATATATATTCCTTCTGAAATTGCTGGATTTTGCCAGTGTAAATACAGTCAAAAAGTTCCACTGTCAATAGTGTGGCGATCGCTCTCAAACTAAGCTCTCTGATAGTCAATGTGCAAAATTGGTTACCGAACCAAACTCAAGCCGTGTGAGGAACTCTTTTTGCCCTCACATTAATTTCTAGATCGAAAGGATTCCTACTGAGTGACTGGATTTTTCCCATGAAATTTTGCCATGGAGCTGTGAATGTGACCACAAGGCAGATTTTCCTGCAAGCTTCCTTCTTTCATTTAGTCTTTCACTCCCTACCATGGCGGTACCCAAACATTTACAGAATGGATTTGCATACTGCTGGATATTACAAAAGACTGTTTCCATGAACATTTCCTGAAGCAATCCCATTTGTATGTTCCTGTTTATCTACTCTGACTGGGTTACAGCTTGTCAAGTTCTCACAGCCCATTTTAATAAATCCAGTAAGTACGTCTGATTTTACTGCCTGCTGTTGCCACGGCATTAGCTTTGATCAATGTGATGCGGTTTGCCTGCAATTGAGCCCCAGCTATTTGAGGCCGCAATTCCTTCTCTGTCAACTGAAAATAAACTCTATTGACATTTTTAATCTATGAGTATGCAGTTTGGCTCGGCCACTCTCCATACTGTATCCGCTGTATCACTCCTGACATTTTCTGTTTCTACATGCCTGCTTATTAGTTTCATTAGAAAAGGACATCTAGTTTCAACCAGACCTCTAATTCTTCACAGAGACAGAAGTAAATAAAAATTCCTTTGAATGGTTCCAGTAAACAGGCCCAGAAAAGTTACCCACATACATTCAGAAGCAAGTTATGCAGTTTTTAAATATTTCATAGAAACTGTGATCAGGCATAAATATTATACATACCACAGTTATTAATAAGTGTTTCAAGGTTATTTTAGTAAACAAAAACTAAGATTAAACAAATGGGTCAAAATACATTTATGTTAACTGAAATAAAATGTAAAAAAATCACAATAAATAAAAAAACTAAAACTAACTGAAACTAACAACAGTCACCAAAAAAAACTTAGCAATAATAATAATAGTTTTCATATTAAACCCAATTAGTTTTATATTATGTGGTAGAAAATCGAACCTGCATCTGTTTAGAGAAGCACCTGTAGGTGTCTGAATATGCATTACATGAATACGTTTGTCTGAATTCTTCATATTTCTACTTTTATTTGTTTATGTTGCATTTGTATGGTTTTGGATTGAGTGTTTGTTCAAACAATTATTTAATTTTGTTGTCACTTTATTTTGATGGTTCCAATTGCACACTTGTTGACTGTTACATTCCAACTACATCCCAATAAATTATCTAGTATCAGTAGACTGTCAGCTTAAAATATGCCTGAAATTGATCTACCAACAGACTTCCTCCTGACTATAAGAAACTTTGCAAAATGTCAACCCTAACCCTAACCCCAGCCTTGCAGTCTACTAATACTCTAATGAGAATTAGTTGGCATGTAGTTGCAAGTTAACTTTAAATCAACAAAATACATTAAAGGGACCCTCAAAATAAAGTGATACCTTGATTTTTATTAAGAGGTTTGCCCAATAGTGAACGTAAGCTGTGCATATACTAAACCTTACCTTGGTCTACACTGGACTAAAACTGAAATGAAATATACAAAAATAGAAATGCATTCACAAAACAAAAACAAAACTAAAAATAACACCATAATTAAAAATTGTATTGAAATAAAATCTTATTCAAAAATGCTAAATTATAATAACCTTGATACACACTGCTGCAGCTTGTATCTTCTCTAACCCAGGCCTTGCAGAAGTGGGCCTGGGCATTTTCTTCACCCAAGGCCAAGCTGAACTTCCTGTCCTTTGGTTGTGACATAAAGAGAGTTTATCTCTGAAAGAAGCAATATCCCAGAGGGAAGGATGGGAGAAACACATTCAGAGCACAGGCCAGTTTAACAGAGACATATTAAGTCCCTTGTATCCTGCCGCTGCTCCTGCACCGCTAACAGCACATTAAAAGCTGACAGACGACCACTGACCCCTCGCTTTAGACCCCGCTCTCTGCTGCCGTTTTCTTTTCGCACAGCTGGATACCGGCTCTTTGAGAGGGGGGATTATATCACAGCCTTTTGACGACAAGTGTCATATCTGCTGGTGTCTACACACACATTCCGAGTCGTGTATACCCACACCCAGCCAACCAACCAACGATAGCATCACTGCCAAAGCAATTAATCCGCCTGTCTCTTTAGATTCCAAGTGATGTGAGGATTTTCAGTGCTGAACTTCCACTTCAAAGGCATTTTACAATACCCGCATGAGAACACTGAGAGGGATGTGCCTTTCTCCACAAAATTCGAGGATGAAAACGAATGACCCTTGGTTCCCCGTGCACTGGCACTTCAGAGAAAAATGAGAGTGAGAATCAGGTCAATGCTGCTTTAAATATGCAATGAGTATCTTAAGCCTCCTCCATGCGACTCATCGATTTCCTCATTCCATCATCCTCAGGCCTAATGAAGGCCTTTCATTTTTTGATTGTGTAACCTTTCCTTCTAAAATATGATGAATCATATATCTCAGAGGACTAAATACATTTTAATCAATCGACTTTTTCGCTATTGATTAGGAGTCGGGAAAGAAAGTTATTGCATTTGGTCGTGAAAAGAGGGGACAGATATGACATCATTTGAGATTGGTTTATACAATCAAAAAGGGAGTTAGTGGGTAGAGATGACATCCTCCTGGACCACTGTGATCAATCCATAAAACCTGTAGGGAGTTATTCGTTAACGTTCCCATTAATCTTTATGGCAATAGTGTAGCATGAAACCCTAGTACGCCAATTTTCTGTGTATGCATCATATACCACCATACAAAAGTCTTGGGTCAGAACATTTAATTTACTTTATTTTATTATTTTATTTTATGGCGGCACAGTGGCTCAGTGGTTAGCACTGTCGTCTCAAAGCAAGAAGGTTGCTGGTTTAAGTCCCGGCCGGGCCAGTCGGCATTTCTCTGTGGAGTTTGCATGTTCTCCCCATGTTCACGTGGGTTTCCTCCGAGTGCTCCAGTTTCCCCCACAGTCCAAAGATACTATAGGTTAATTTGATAAACTAAATTGGAAATACTGTATGAGTGCATGTGTGAATGTGAGAGTGTATGGGTGTTTCCCAGTACTGGGTTGCGGCTGCAAGGGCATCCGCTGCGTAAAGCATATGCTGGAATAGTTGGCGGTTCATTCCACTGTGGCGGCCCCTGATAAATAAAGAACTAAGCCGAAGGAAAATTAAGGAATTAGCTTTATTTTATTAGTTATTTTTCTGAATGATCATGTGATACCAAATACAGCAGTTATTTTGACTGAAAATTTGTATTGTGCTGTTACCTGAGCCTATTTTTAAAATAAAAGTAAAATAATAAAATGGCATGAAATCTGCTGTTGTTTTTTTACAATGTACATGTTTCTTGGACATCAGTGAAAAAAAATTGTTTTGCCCATGCAATGTTGTCCTTACAATATCTAGTGTACCAGTTGGGGCAAACTGCCAAACCATTTCTCTTATACACCATTCAACTTTATCTACTGCCCTTGCCCTTGAGCAAGCAAATAAATCCTGAAAAGTTTCATGGACAGTGGAGTTTTGTTCACATTTTTCTCAAATACAACAACAACCAAAAAAATCCATCCTACTCACATGGTACAAACTGTATAAAGAAAATGAATGGCTTTTCTATCCCTTGAAGTTACAATTATCACTTGTACTGAGTTGCGTTATCACAAAAAGTAATCTAGTCTCCTTTTACTTCAATTTATAGTACACAAATGAAGAGATTTCACTCGCTTGATAAGGATATGGCGTTAGTCTTATACAACATGGAGAAAGGGTCATCACATCACAATGCAATGTGCTGTTGATATTACAAAAAAAGATGAAATATGCAAATTTGACTACACTAAGAGCACAAATGCTTTCCACACTCAAATAAACACAAACTATGTATAATTATATAGACTGTAATTTATCAACAACAATAACACTAGCCCCAAAAAACATGCTGACACATACAAAGAAAAAAGTGCATAGTGCTACTTTTAAATAATCTCCTCTCATCTGCTTATATTAAGATGCAGATCTTGTCTTGCTCCCAAATTGTGCTCAAGGGCAATAATGTCCATCTCTCCATTCAATACCACATCACCCACAGACCCAATAATACATTAACATCCTATTAACTGCGACTTAAAAGTGGCTTTGTAATTGATAAGGAGGTTGGATGGGAGGGCTAAGAGTGACAGAAGGCGTGGCGGCAACCAGATGGGATGCAATTATCTAAATGAAAATCTGAAGTGTCAGATTGTGTCTAGCTTTCAGTGCTTTTTGGAACAAAGCGACAAAGTGGCAGGAATAAAAACAGTTGGGTTATGGTCAAACTAATTGTGAAACTTTTGATCTGAATTTAAATTGCACACTCCCTTTGCAGCTCTATTAGTCTGATTAATTGGCATATACGAACATGGCTTTTAGTCTGAATGTAATACAACTTTCATAAACTGTGGGTTTGAGAATCCAGTGTTACTCAGGGGCAATGATGTTTTTGAATAATGTTCTTAATGTGTATATTAGCCATAATATGTTAGGTATGTTAATTAAGTTAAACATAATTTGTCTGCAGTTATTTAAGATACATGCTAAGTGAAAATAGTTGTGTGAAAAAAAAACTCTCTTTGTTTTGGTTTGTGTAACCAATTGACTGCCAGTGTACCCGGTTATACTTCAGCATACAAGGTTGGCTTGGTGGGAAGCACAATATTTCCTTGCATCCATGAATACTGCCTCAATGTTTGACACAGATACAGATTTATGAAAATACATATGAGGTGGTTTTTAATCTGCAAACAATACAAATATTACAAATGTAAACATTAGCTGACCTCCTTAGAGTGTAAAGCTTGATGAATGTTGAAGAAGAGGAACCAGGTTAAAAAAAATCCAATGTTTTGAATGTGGACTGCAATACCAAGATCAACCACTTGGTTATGCCAATATTACAAACTGCACCTTTAAATCCCAATAGACATTTTACTGACAATATGCAATGTTTTAACATTATCATCAGCGTACTTTGCTAATACACAAATGAGTTTGTTCAGTTGCTTGTTAACACAGACATAATTAGTCATGTAGACAATCTACTGAAGTTCAAATAAGGATAAGAATGGGAAAGAAATGTGACTTAAAAAAAAGCATGGTTGTTGTTGCCAGACAAGTCTAAGTATTTTAGAAACTGCTGATATAGAGTGTTTTCATGGCATGTCATCAATCGGCCATATTGGAGAGAAGAATGTAAACAATGCCACTGAACTTGGTAACTTACCAAATCTTGATTTGGAGTGCAAATCCACTTGAATTTTTTTATACATCCATATCTTGGGTTTATGGGTTTATAGAGAATTACCATGATGAGTCTTGATTTCTGCTGCAAAAGTCAGATGATAAGGTGAGAACTGGTGTAATAGCCAAAAGTGTATCAATGCTTTAGACTGCTGCTGTACTATATTTTTTTGTGTCCATTTTGGTCTAATTTGTGCCAATTTAGCATCATCCATCACCACAGCCAGCTTGAGTTTGTTGCTGACCATGTACTGTATATACATTTATTACCACAATGTGGTCTTCTGGTGGTTATTTTCAGCAGGATAATGTGCTATGTCACAAAGCTCAAATTATCTGAAATTGTTTTATTTAACATGCCAATGCTCAGGTGCACAGTGATAGTAGTAAGGGAAAACAAGATTACTGAAATGATTGTAAAGGAATTTGGGTGTACAGCTATACACAGTAAAGCATTACATATACAGTAAATGCATTCAGTCAATGAGTTCAAAGTCACCCGGTCTCCAATAGACCACATTCATGATGTACTTGAACAGGATAATCACATCATGGACATGGAGCCAATAAATCAGCAGGAAGTATATGATGCTTTCATGTCAATGTTGATCATGATTTCATTCATTCATTAATTTCCTTTTTTCCGGCTTAATCCCTTTATTAATCAGGGGTCGGCACAGTGGAATGAACTGCCAACTTATCCAGCATATGTTTTACGCAGGGGATGCCCTTCCAGCTGCAACCCATCACTGGGAAACACCCATGCACTCTCATTCACACACATACACTAGGGCCAATTTAGGTTATTCAATTCACCTGTACCGTATGTCTTTGGACTGTGGGGGAAACCGGAGCACCCGGAGGAAACCTATGCAATCACAGGGAGAACATACAAACTCCACACAAAAATGCCAACTGAACCAGCCGAGGCTCGTACCAGTGACCTTCTTGCTGTGAGGCAACATCGTGACCCACTGCGCCACTGATCATAATTTCTTAAAATAATTATAATAAAAAACAAAAAATTGCAGCACCTCACAAAAGTGAAATCAGCATGGTTGTGAAGACAACAGTGGGTTCAAACCTATACTAGAATGTGCACCCAATATAACCTCCACTGAGTGTAGAAGTTCCTCAAAGTTACTTACATTACTAAAACATCATCACCATTACCACATTTACCTAAAGACATTTTACAGTGTATTGTAACGCAATGCTTACTTTCCCTCTGCTCCGGTGCTGCTGATTGGTCACCCGTGCTGACAATGCCATCAGATGCTCCAGGCAAAGGGAAGGCATGTGGAAACCCAGATAATGTCATCCCTGGCATTCGACAATTTCGTGCTGAGCGTGGTTCAGATGTCACAGCCCGATAAGCTGTCAACGATGCCAGTTCTCCTAACTCTTAACCAGATGCTTGGCTGCTCCCTACAGTCCCTCTACAGTGAACCCGTGATGTCTCAAGCAGCACAGTGATGCGACGAGTCAGACCTGCCTGTGGGACTGTTTGTGCTGATGGCCTTATCTCAGGACAAAGGGCTCTGTCTTCAAGCCAAGGTAGGGAACTTTGCACACTCTGTCAGGGGACTGCAAAGAGAGTTTGGCGAAGGAGAAAGAATAAACCACGCATGAATAGCTGCATGGACAATGCGTTTGTGTCTTTTGATAGACAATGCTATTTCAAGCCTATCAAAAGACCTTGAATGCACAATACGTAATATGTTTCATTAAAATATCAGAAAAACATTACAACAGTGTTAAGTAGCTTGCTGACTTGTGTACTTCTCCAAAATGTTTTAAAGAATGTTTAAATCCAAATGATTTCCAGTTTAGTTTTATAGAAAACAGGGAAACAACAAAGGTGCTTTGATATGTTTCACATTTTATTAGACTGCACTGAGCAGCACTGTAACAGAACCTTAAAATTTAATATGATAAAACAGCGCTGCTTCTTTCCCATGTACTCATGACCGGAAGAACAGAAAAGGGTCGACTGTATTGACATAATAAAAGCGTGGTCCCATATTGTGCTCATCTCTCATCAGCAATTGCTTAAGCTGTCTTGTTTTGCTTTGATAGCTTTAAGCCTTACTCTGCTACTTATTATACTACAGTGATAATAACTTTTGAATACTTTGGCTGATTAATGCCCACGATTCCACATTCAGTCACATCGTCATTATTGTTTGTTTTGAATATGCAACCTCTAGTGGCAAAAATGACATACCGTGCTTTTAAAGCCATGCAAAAAATTACCTATTGGCCATGTATCCACTTTTCTTTTAGACTGTAATTACCTGCCATCATACATTTTGTATTTGTTACAGGGACGTGCTTTACTAGCAAACACAAAGGCAGTAGATTAATCACACTGTAATCCTGTAAAACTTGAAAGTAGCAGTAATGAAGAATTATCAAACCATATTAGTCAACAGCATGTCACATTATTGGATTAAGAATTTGTCAGTAAAATGCAAGAGCTAATCTGAGGCAGATCCCTTTTTTTACAGGTAGCGCTTAAGAGCAGAGGATGTCTTTTAACTCCCTTGTTATTATTATTCGTATACAGAGAGATAATTAATTATGCCTGTTTATTAAGCACTCGGGGAAGAAGGTTTGTGTGTTTGATCATGCTGACACTAATGCGATGATGGCTCATTGGTATTTGAAGTCATGTTGCCCTATACAAAGTGTGCCTGCAAGGTTATTTTGCTTACATTAATTTGAATCTGTGCTCACAAATCACGCAAATCTATGCTAATGTTAAGATCTGTGTTTGGAAAATGAGAAGCTTGACTGTACAAATGGTAATTAAGAAATCAGAGGATCCCGGGACCGTCGATGTTCTGTCGGAGCTCGTGATTCATTGTGTTTGATCTAGTGACTTGTCAAGGGCCCGGCAGAAAGTCAGAGGCCAGCAATGCCCTTTCCACACTGATTATCCAAGCTGTTATGTACCATACGCCTAATGCTAATACTGTAATTTCTTCCTCCCTGTCTGGTCGTTCATCTTACTTCTGCTAAGCCTGTTTATAACTCCTCGCCTGCATATTCTGCCTGCTAATTGAACGAAAATATACAGCAATTACTGTTTGATTACTGGATATCACCTCTCCAGAGCAGCTATGTAAATCAAGCTGAATTGTTTTGTTGCATTTGTGTTCCAGATGTAAATTTTCCAGGGCTTGTTCCTCTGTGAGATTAATGGGATGTTGTGCACACTCATCTCTAGCAGGGATGCTCAAGAGGGACTGAGGGACTGCCTCATGCCTGTGTACAAAGTAAGCATTGTGATTTTAGTATCCTTAAGATTACTATTACAGATTTTTCATTGTTATTGTTATTGCAGTGTACCAAAGTAAACTGAATGGAAACAAGGTCATTTTAGCATTTTAGTTTAATTTCATTTACTTCTCTTTTACTGTCTTTTTTATTGATAGCACTTTATAATAAGGTATATTATCATTAGTCAATACATACAATAAAATGAACATATATTAAATAACACGTTTGTTAAAATATTAATTTGTACACATTACTTTATAAAAATGTAGCCGTTCATGGTTCATGTTAGCTCACTTCCATAAAACATTGATTAATAATTTATTACTAAAACATTTTCTTGTTGTTTATTTATTTATTTTTTGTTAATGGTATTCATAATGTTACTTAGTTGCTTTAAGTATTTGGAAATTTTAGTATTTATCCCTAACAATAATTATAGATGTAACATTTCGATCACACTTTATTTTAATGTAAAATTCACGCTATTAACAAACCATTAGCTAAGACTTTTAGCTCAATTAACTACTAATTAACTGCTTATGAATAGTTAGTAAGGTTGGGGATATTAGGGATATTAGTACATTAGGGATGTAAAATAAGATAATAATACTTAAAACAGTTTTCAATATCTTAGTAATACCCAGGTAATAAGCCAGTAGTAAATGGTTGTGAATTGTTGCTTAAACTAAAGTGTTACCGAAATGTATTTTTTTAGAACAAGAACAGTAAGAAATGAAGTGCATATTGGGAAATGCTCAATATATACAATATAATTGATTGCATACACAAATAAAAATGAATACAATTAATGTATTTTTATTTTTTACATTTTATTGTCATATATTAGCAGTATTGGAAACAATGTCATTCATTCAAAATCACATCCTAAAGTCTAAATCGCCGTAAAGCCTAATCAACACTTTACAACTTCTTCACTTTCATTTTATGGCCATTTCTAAACATGCAGGATTCTTAAAGAATATGACTTGGGTCAATTCTTATCTCACTGCCTCACAAATGTGGTTTGCCTTCGTTTGTGCTTTTTTAATTTAATAATTATTTATAAATGGAAAGAATTATGCTTTACATGCCTCGCTTCGCCTAGAAATGTCTGACGAGTTAAAAAATATTGCAGTGCTCTGCTGATGAAAATATAGCTCATCATCTAAAATATATTTAGTTTTATGAGTCATCATGCTGTTGTGTGTTTGTTTACCTCATTGAAAGGACAAGATAGGTTCAACACAGTGCAATATATTATATAGAACAACCCTTCGTGAACTTTAAAACCATAAAATGAGTTTAAAACAGGAAATGAGAGGTCAGGGAAAGAATGTTTACTGGGAGAAACGAACGACAACAACAACAACAGCTGCATTATGTAACCAAATTAAAGACCATCAAAGGTTTTTCATGGATTTACCCCCAAATAACCTCAAAACAGTACATCTGTGTACAGTGCTCGCAAAGCCCATAACGGGTGGGAATGTCAGCAGGTGCTAAGGGCTGAATTTATGAATAAGCTTTCTATGTTTTCATGAAAAATATAATATAATATAATATAATATAATATAATATAATATAATATAATATAGCGGTGTGGTGGCGCAGTGGGTAGCGCTGCCGCCTCACAACAAGAAGCTCCGGTTTACCCGTCAGGCATGCCCTATAGGTGAACTGGGTAGGCGAAATTGGCCGTAGTGTATGAGTGTGAATAAGAGTGTATGGGTGTTTCCCAGTTATGGGTTGCAGCTGGAAGGGCATACACTGTGTAAAACATATGCTGGATAAATTGGTGGTTCGTTCCACTGTGGCGACCCCTGATTAATAAAGGGACTAAGCAGAAAAGAAAATGAATGACTTAAATTAATGAATAATATAATATAATATAATATAATATAATTAAAAGGAAATTATAAATAAATGAAATCCCTACAAATAATAACAAAGAAAAAAAAGTAAATCCTTATTTATTTTCTTAAAAATATTTTTTAAATAATGAAAACAAATATAATAATAAAAACAACAACTCAAATGATTATGTTTTTTAACTGTAGCTTGTCCTTTATAATAGACTGTATATTTTGCCCTCTTCCCCTAATCCTACCCTCTAAACCCAACCATCATAGAAAACATTCTGCAGATTTACATTTTAAAAATACTTAATTATGTATATGACACACACACACACGCACGCACTGTGCATGCACACACACACACTGTGTGAGATTAACAAATCCAACTACACCCAAGACAGTGCTTCGTTATCGGTTATTATTACCATAATGCGCTGACTGTGATTATTTCAATTAAATTATACAAAAACATAAATAAATAAAGCATGAGATTAAAATTCCACTCAGCTTCTTGTTTCTTGTGATACAGTGTTGTTGCAAATAAAGTACAAAGTGTGTAAGAGAGATAAAGTTTGAACCACAGTGTAACAGAGCGAATGCGAGAGAGAGGAAGAGATTGGAGGGACGCATGCAGGGATAAACACAAATCCTCTTTCTGTACCTGTGCCAGGAGTCCACGCCTCTGTGTTTCCACTGTCTGAACGCTGTCAGAACAGAGTCCAACACACTCCTGTCTCCGGTACGTGAAGAATTCAATTAAGTGTTCATGTGCAACTTCCCTCTGTGTGTGTGTGCGTGGAGCGAGTGTCTGCAGTGAATGCCAATGCTGTTCTCTCCCGCAGGGAGGTGAAAGCAACAGAGAGAAGGAATGGGGATAGAGCTATACATAGTGGGCATCCGTTAAAAATCAAATAAAAGAGAGGACAGCTGGAGTTGGCTGGGAGGTCTGATTTATGCATGTATAAATAATTAATCTGAGATTCATTTCTTTATTTTTTTTATTAAAGTGAAGAACAATACATTTTTTAAAGCTCATTTCAGGCATTTAAGTAATAAATGAGAATTCTAATAATTCTAAATAATGAGAACAGCAGCAACACAATAAAGAAAAATGTAGAAGCAGTAATAATAATAATAATAATAATAATAATAATAATAATAATAATAATAATAATAATAATAATAATAATAATAATAATGTTGTGTCCCATTTGCTACATGACTACTGACTAAAATCAGCTGTAAACATGTTAAAGCAACTTTCAGCACTATGGACAGCTCCGCTGCTTGAAAATCAGTTTCAGCCAGTTTCTGTGAAATTGCTAAATGTTCATATTTATTTTATTCTTTAAAATTCTGATGAACTTTTTTCAACATTTTATAAGACTTAGAAAAATCAATATTTGATTTAATATCACAAAAATCAACAACAAAAACAACAACAACAACAACAATATTATTAATAATAATAATAATAATAATAATAATAATAATAATAATAATAATA
>CAIGQW010053631.1:1538009-1548779 GCA_903798125.1 Danio choprae
CACACACACACACACACACACACACACACACACACACACAATTCTGTCATTAAGTCCAGGTGACAGCCACATGACAGCAGCTTAACATTTAATTGCCTTAGTGTTGTTTGCATGAGCAATATGTAGCATGTTTTATAAAAAAAAAATCATCCGAACACAACATCTACGATAAGTGAAGATAAAATTAACCTGCCTTCTTACCTGCCTATTATTAAGAAATTTGCTGTTTATTGATAACTAAAGTACATATTCTGTACATATCCCTAGTCCTACCTAATACATAAATCCAACTATACTACAATAATAACTATTAATAAGCAGCCATTATAAATTTTTATTGAGACAAAAGTCATAATTAAAAATGGTTTGTTTTTAGTGAGAATTGTACCTTAAAATAAAAGGTGACCGAACATTGATATGTTTCAATTCAAGCTCCATATATACAACTTCTGCGTATTTAAACATAACCAGCAGTGTTTACAAAACCATGTTCAGAAGTAAAAGAAAACTTTGTGCTTTAACAAGGTTATATGCAGTACTTATGTCAAACGTGGCTGCTTAAATCACTCAATCCCGTCATTTTAAAGGTGACATTTCCAGATTTGCTATGCTAAATGTGTAAGGCTAAGTCCAGCTACATGCTGCATAAATGACAAAAACATATGGTATTTGAATCACCACTAACACTTTCATTTAAGTACCAATTATCATTATTATCACTTACTACCTGCCTATTAAGATATTGTCTATTAGTATTTAAAGCATATATACAGTATATAAAGCATATTCTTTGCATGATTTTATTGTACATCCCTAAACCTACCTAATATATAAACTTAACTACTGTCTTAATAACTATTATTAAGCAGTGGATTATTGGTGATAGTTAATTAGTGGATTAGGTCATAGCAAAAGCCAGTTAATGTTAATGGAATATTAATGGTAAGAATGTACTGTAAAATAAAGTGTGACCAAATCTCCTTGCCACATTGTTTGTTTCATTTAATTGTATTTCTAGGGTCTTAGACTTGCTCTCTCTTTGAAATTGTATATGGAATTATTCGCAATAGTGTAGCAATGTTGTAATCAACTTTCTCATTTATACCTGCACAGATAATAATTTTTAATCTTTTTGATTATTCTTTTTTATTAGGAAACTGTCAGTAACTGTCAGTAACTGTAAATAAATAAATAAATTAATTAATTAATTAATTAATTAATTAATAAATAAATAAAGACACATGAACGTATAATATATTTATAATATGTTCAACACCACGGACAGTTATCACATGTTTTGTATTAAACATGTTGCTTACCTAATGGTGTTTCAGTAAAAAAACATTGAGTTTTTCTTCCCCTTCTGTGTTCAAGACATGTCTCCAGCTAGCCAGCAATGATTTCAATGGGATAGCTGTCCTTCGTGAATCAATATCCATCTAAGACATTTGCTGCATACAAATGCTCTCGTTGAAACAAGTGCATGGGATTTTGATATAAAGCATGAGGGGGGTTAAAATCAGTGTAGTAAAGTTTAGAAAACATAATTTCTTATGTCTTTAAATAGATCCTGATAGAATTGCTCTCAGAACGGTAATCTATGTTCAGTGCAGTGAATACACATTGCTGCCCATATTCAGTTTTTTTCCTTGAACTCTACTTACTATCTTTTCCTCCTCTCTTTTCCTCCTCCTCTTTCTCTCTCTCTCTCTCTCTCTCTCTCTCTCTCTCTCTCTCTCTCTCTTTCTGACCTGGGACAGCTTTAGAGTCTTCACTGAATTCATTCTTACACCTAGAATATGTTAATATGTTCTCACTTAGAAGTCTGATTATATTACTGTTGATGTATTATCACTGCATAAGTTTGACACCCAGTGGCTGAACTAGCTATTGCATTCCTGGATCAAAACAAATGCAAGTGCAGGTTGCCAGGACTAACAGGAACAAGTCTGACTATCGAGCCCAAAGGCAGATTTAAATCGTGTTCTAAATAAAAGCAACGGCACCCAATAGAAGGAATATTTTCCATATTAAAAGGAGTTTTTGTTCTAACCAACACCTCGAATTGATATATTCGGCTTCTTGAGATAAACAGCTTCTATTTCTTGCAGCTGAACAACTTAAAACTGACAATGATCATCTCAGGTACACCTCATGTGCTTTATTCAGAGTTAAATGCTAACAATATGAGTTTGAATGCCATTTTGCATGACATTTATTGCCATACTACTCAAAGCAGCAGCAGATAGTTTACTTCAGATCTTTAAAATGAAATTAAACTTTAGAACTGTGAAATAATGCAAACCAACACATATCAGTGATTCAGCATCCACATGTAATAATGTTAAAGAGGTTTAATATGTATTAATTCGATTATAAACCTTACTATGCCATAAGTGAGTGCATATTCTGTGCTTCTGAATGGCTGTATTTAAATTTCTGTCATGTTTCGTCTGGTGCAAACAACCAAATTGCTTATCACTGCAAATCTCGTCATGTAGCGTGTTGTTTGGACACATGGTTACAATGTAACTTGCTCATCTAATGTTTATGTTCATAAAATTTATATTATTTGCTAATTAATAACCTAATGTGGAACTCTGAATCTGCTTCTCATTTTCGCAGTCTGCTACTGTCCACCGGAGGTCGCATTTCGGTCACGGGTGCATGCTTTGAGAGTCTTTCTGAATGAATGAATGAAATACACGATTTTCCAACAAGGAAACCCGGGGTGCTGAAATATAATTGGCTAAAGTGGCAGTTGGTGGGTTAAAAGAACCAAAACAAAGACAGCGTTCTGGCACCTAACAGACATTTTCAAAGCAGAATAACTGATTTCAGCATTCTTTTTCAGATAAACAAGAATGTTCACTTGGCATCTTTCTTAAACATATTATGGTATTTTTATGCTTTAGAAGAGTCAAAAACTTACAGCACCTTTAAGGGAAAGGGGAAGTGACTCCTGTTATAATTACTAAAGCTGCAAAATTAACCTTGTGCATTCAGAAGCTCAAGAGAAATTGTTGCACAAAGCCGATTTGGGTTTGGGTTTTTAGTTTGAGTTTTTGAGCTCAAGAAGGTGGGTTTGTTTTGATTGGGTTTCATCACCATGGTAAATTATGCAACATGGCTTACAAGTTTTAATCTGAGTTAGATATTGCAAAGTCAAACTGAATCAGCTGTAAGTAAAGTGAGTCCACATATTTTTATTTTCCAAATTAAAGTTATTTTAAAGATAAAATTACTCATGTTTTGCTGGTTATAATTCATTATATTTATATTACATGAATTATAACTATTTATAATTATTATTATATATTCAAATAGTTTTGAATTGTCAGTTAATATTTAACAAGTTGAAATTGAAATTTATACATGAATATTAACATGCATTTGCTTTAATATACAAAGGTTTTTAAAATCACTGTCTTTTGAGTTTGTGAACCTACATTATTAAATTTAGTTGATTTGCATTGACATGATAACATTTTATTTAAATTACTTTCTCAAACATGTGCTGCATCATTAGTGTTAACTTCTGCCCTGTAAATGTTTAAATTTATTCTATTTCTGATGAGAACATCTCTTTAAAAGAGAAGTGAACTGCACTGACTATCACAAGAAATGAGTCAAACGTACTCTTTCGTGGCTGTTTTTGTCACACCTTCAGCTGCATGTGGTCCAAAGTTAATCACAAACTCTGGATTAAACTCTGAACTAACAGAGAATGTTTATAATGATCATTGTGAAACTGCTGAAGCAGACCTAAGCAAGGTTTTGTTTTTGTTCATTCTAAACCTACTCTGCAATTTAGAGTTTGATAACCTTCATGCCACAGGTTGCTGGTTAATTTCCAATTGCAGCGTGGAAGATAATCCCCCCAAAATAAATAAATAAAATAAATAAAAGGCAAGACTTTTTCTAAACAAAACTTGGAAACTCATGCTTTGACAAATCAGATCACATGAATTACTAAATGAATAAGCACCATATGGAACCAACAATATTCTGTTACATAAAGTTTTAAGCTAATGCAAACACATTGATATGAATGATCTTATTTAAGGTTGATATATGCAATTTTCAAATTACCAAAATATTGATTCGTAGACTATTTGTGATTATAAATAGTTACATCTGCCAGTAGTTTTTCCTACTGTTCACCCCAAACACACACATCACTGCTCAAACAGAGAACACAGCAGAAGCTGAGCTTAAGAGGCTTGCTGTGATTTGTTGCTATACAGCTGAAGAGACGTTGATCTTTAGAAGGAGCATCTCTATGGAACTTAGAGGAACTGTATGTCAAACAACATCTGATCTGTTTGATACATTTTAAAAAGCCCAGTTTTGCTATTTTGATACTTTCATGGGAATCTCTGTTCTGAATTGTTTCTATACTGGCAGCCACATTTAAAATATGACTGAAAAATACAACTCATTAAAGATATTTGCAGGTTAAAACAAAGTGCATTTAAGGCAAGTCATTTTACTTAGTGGCCATCTTTGAAATGCCTCTTGGGCATGCAAGTGCGGCTCTTATCTCTTTAAATGAGGAAATATCAAATTCTCCAAAACTAAAACTAGAAGGCAGGGCTTTCTTTACCAGAACGTCTATATTAACCATTCAATTTTTTTTTCCATTAAAACTTTACGAGTAAGATGTCTTATTAGTATTAGTTCAATTAGCTACACGTTTAGTGTAATATATACTATATACATTTTTATTTATTTATTGTATTTTTTGTTTATTATATTTTATCTACAAATAAATATTTTATATACAAAATAAGCACAACTGTTATTTTCAAACATAAGTAAAAGAGTCACATAAATGTATATAACTCAATTAAACTTTTTTGCATTCACAAACGTATGCGCTTCCAACTGCATCATCCACATCATGTGATTCATGGTTCATCATGGTTGCTGTCACCTCCTCAGCCAAGCCAAGTGCTTACTCTTCAACATTCAAATGCCTCAGCATCATTTGTGTGAACCATTCATTCAAGGGTTCTATAGTACATCTATAATAGATCTAATGATACATTCTATTGGAGTTTGCATGTTCTCCCTGTGTTGGGTTTCCTCCGGGTGCTCCGGTTTCCCCCACAAGTCCAAAGACATGCGGTATAGGTGAATTGGGTAAGCTAAATTGTCCGTAGTGCATGAGTGTGAATGGGTGTGTATGGATGTTTCCCAGAGATGGGTTGCAGCTGGAAGGGCATCCGCTGCGTAAAACATATGCTGGATAAGTTGGCGGTTCATTCCGCTGTGGCGACCCCAGATTAATAAAGGGACTAAGCCGAAATGAAAATGAATGAATGAATGAATACATTCTATTCAGAACAAATAAACTGGAAAAAAAAACTAATACATATATTTTCCCATGTCCCATCATTTTGTATGCAGTCTGAATAGTCCAGAAAGGCATAGATTGAAAACCAATGTTATTTATATTTATTTTATATATTTTTTACAACCACAACAACTTACTGAACACAACAGTAGTGGATTTTAATGAAGGCACGTCATCTACATATAATTTCAATACAGTTGTCATCAATTTATTAGTTTCTTATAGGTTCTTAAACTTTATTTTCTTCTCCATGACATTGTCACTGCTTTGGTCTGTATCATATTACTACTCACAGATCCTCAAGTGCTCCAGTATAACCCTAATTCACCAACAAACAGTGAGGTTATTATTGGGCTTTAATGTAACTCACCTGACTCTCAGAGGTCGAGCTGAGGCCAGATCTCTATTAGACCCGTACACTTCCCTGAGTCCCTGTGCTGTCGAATCATGCTGTAAATTGAAATGAAAATAGATGTTGCAAAGGCTCAGCACTAACTTCACAGCAGAGCCTCAAGGTATGACATATCAGAAATCTCACTTGTGTCAATTCATCAAAGCAACGGAGCGATGACAGAATGACGGAAGGGCCAGGAGACGTGAGGGCTTTTGGAGAAAAGGAGGGATTTTTGGTTGTTATTTAGAGGGGAAGGGGTTTTGAGGAACGCAGGTGGCAAGTGATATGACGACTTTTCAGTGCCAATTACATCTCTGTCTCGCCTTGACCTGAGTGCACAATGTCCTGATTTTAGACATCATAGTAGCTTAGAAGAAGGAGACAAACACGTAAACAAGCTTCTAAAATTGAAACTGGAGTGTCAGTAATGGCAATTGGTTTGTACTCACTGGTTATTTTTAAAATTGAGTCTTAACGCAGAACAACTTTTTTTCTAAATTTAGATTTGATTAGATGAGCTGAGAGAAAATACATCATAAACATTATTGTTCAAAGTTTTAAGGTGAAGATGTTTTTGAAGGTCTACAATGTGCAAAAAGGCTGCATTATTTATTCATTCATTCATTTTCTTTTCGGCTTAGTCCTTTTATTATTCTGGGGTCGCCACAGCGGAATGAACCGCCAACTTATCCAGCATATGTTTTACGCAGCGGATGCCCTTCCAGCTGCAACCCATCACTGGGAAACATCCACACACATACACTACGGACAATTTAGCCTACCCAATTCACCTATAGTGCATGTCTTTAGACTTGTGGGGGAAACCAGAGCACCCGGATGAAATCTACGCCAACACGAGGAGAACATGCAAACGCCACACAGAAATACCAACTGACCCAGCCGAGGCTCGAACCAGCGACCTTCTTGCTGTGAGGCGATTGTTCTATCCACTGCGCCACCGTAGGTTGCATTATATATAGACGTATATTATATACTGCATTATATATATAGCCATGCAATATTCTAGTAAAAAAATAAATGTCGTTTTAACTTAAAAAAAGTAAGTGTTCATGCTGCCTTAAAATGTTACGTTTATTTCACCTAAATAGGGAAGTTGTCTTAACTCTGGTTAAAGTTGACAGGACTTGACAATACAAGTTTTATTACAAGACAAATACAATGTGGTCTAAGTTTAGTTAACTTAAATAGATAAGTTGTTGTAATTAAGAATGATGTTGATAGGACTTTCGAGCATAATGGACAAGTTGTCTCTCAATCTCACACACATACACTATGGCCAATTTTGTTGATTCAATGCATTTATACCACTTCTCTTTGTGGGAAACCCACACGAACACGGGGAGAACATGTAAACTCCACACAGAAATACCAACTGGCCCAGCTGGGACTCGAACCAGCGACCCTACTTGCTGTTAGGTGACAGTGCTAACCACTGAGCTATCGTGCCACCCCCATACTTGACGTTACTTACCTTAAATTAATCAGCATGACCAAGGGTTCCACTAATGAACCATGGTTCATTTAACACTAAAAACAGGTTTTAGCAAAGGTTTATGGCAATACAAATTTCACCAAAGAAGCTGAAAAAAACCTCAGACAAACACACACCACAAAATTACAATAAGAAAATGGCAGGAATCAAACTCGGGTCCCCGCGAGCACCTGGGTGCTTTGTGTCGATGTACTAACCACTAGGCTATTGGCGCCGACAGCACAATCCAATTCTAAACCTGCAGAAAGACGTCATCCAAAAGTAATTCAATATAAATTGAAGTAAAAGTATATACAAATACAATTTTAAAGTATTAAAATATTAAGTTGTGATAACTAATTGGCACAATACATTTTTTACAATGTACAGTAGTATCCGCACTCTTCCAGCCTCTTCACCAATGTGTATATATACAGTTTACAGTATATATACAGTTTTATTTTTGTTCAGAAACACATTTTTTATCATTTTAGTGTCAGTGTTCTGTTATGTTCCATGTGCTTTTGTTGTTATCATGTGCTCCCTTTGTTCTGTTTCCCGCCATCGTCAGTGTTCATTAGTTTCACCTGTGTTCATCCCTTGTGTCTCCTTAGTTAATCACCATCCTTGTGTATTTATACCCTTCTGTTTGTGTCCTTCGTTGTCCGGTATTGTATTGTCTATGTTCCGCTGTATTGTCATCCTCGATGACCTGTCTACGTGTCCTGTCTCATCCAGTGCCTGTACCTCGTAAGTGTTTGTAAATAAATCCATGTTCGTTCCAATCCTGTGTTCCCGTGCCTTCATGCTACCCAGCGAGTGCGTGACATTTAGAAGCTATTTACCTATATTTTTGAAACTGGACACACACACAGAAAAACTAAAGTGTTACTCATTTATTACACTGTTTATTAATCTTTGTTAAGGTTAGTTAATGAAAATAAAGTTGTTCATGTTTAATTCATGTTAACTCATGGTGCAAGCTTGAATTTGGATTTTAACAATGCATTAGTAAATGTTGAATTTTGCTTCATAAATGCTGTACAAGTATTGTTCACTATTATGTTAGTAAATGCATTAACTAACATTAACTAATGGAACCTTATCGTAAAGTGTGAACAATAAAATAAATTATAATATTAAAATAAATATATATATATATTACAAAAAATAAACAACAATTTTTAAATATTAGCATGTTTCAGTGCTAGTTCTGCCATAATGATATAATGCTCCTCATTTATTTTTCGTAAGAGATTATAAGGAGTTGCAGATAATCAAATAAATACGCATTATTATTACCCATTACGTTTTAATTGTCAGTAGTATTATCATGCAAGGCACTTTTTATTATCAGGTATATAAACTGCAAGAAAATATTTTACTGTCAAGTGCTGGCTAATATCACATAGCATTACTATTGCTGCAGTGAATATTGTAAATATACTATAAGAGTAATTATCTTTATATTAGTTCTGTAATTCTAAAGGTATAATTATGAATTGGAATAAATACAGCGTCTTCTAATAAAATACAGCGTCTTCAAATTTTAACTGCTCACACCAACACTGGCTTTGTTCTGACTGAAATAGACCTACTGGAGAGCTTCAGAAAACACAGCTCATCCATAGTCTTTTATTCTACTTAAAAAAGGTTCAATCAGTTCTCTTCTATGCGATGTGAGATGCCAACTTATAAACTAACCCTGCTGTTTCTTAGGAAGTGAATAAATGTTTGACTTGTAGTTTGTTTATCTATTCAGACTGTGTCATAGGACAAAATTACATAAAATATCACATGTACAGTATACACTGCTTTACAGTATGTGCACTTAATTTGCAATTACAGTTTATTTACTTAAAATAAATTGACTTATTTACTTAAGACAATACTGGTTTTATCAGGTAACTATACATGGTTTAGGGGTAGGTTTAGGAATAGTACCATGTATTAAACATTTATGTAGTGGTTATATGAGCACAATAAATATTACTCTACATGCAAAATGTGTACATTGCTCATACATTATCAAATAAATAAACATAGCCTAGGAGCATTCATTCATTCATTCATTCATTTATTCATTCATTCTCCTTCGGCTTAATCCCTTATTTATCAGGGGTCACCACAGCAGAATAAACCGCCTACTATTCCAGCATATGTTTTACGCAGGGGATGCCCTTCCAGTCGAATATATACTTTCCAGTACTTGGAAACACCCACTCACTCTCGCATTCTCACACGCACTCATACACTACAGCCAATTTAGTTCATCCAATTCACCTATACCGCATGTCTTTGGACTGTATAGGGGAAACCAGAGCACCCAGAGGAAACCCATGCCAACATGGGGAGAACATGCAAACTCCATGCAGAAACGCCTCCTGGCCCAGCTGGGACTCGAATCAGCGACCTTCTTGCGGTGAGGTGACAGTGCTAACCACTGAGCCACTGTGCCGCCAGCCTTGAAGCGAAATAAATAAATGAATAAATAAATATCCTTGTACAATAAACTCTTTTTTTGTGGGTATGAAATAACATTTACTTTTTTTTTTTTTCAAAAAGCATTTTTTAACATTAACAAAAATATAAATACACCAGCACATGCATGCACAAGCACACACACATGCACACACACACACACACACACACACACACACGCACACACACACGCACGCACACACACACACACAATATTAAATTATGACATTAAATTGTTCACTGATAGCTCATGTTTAGTTTAATGTTTTTGTTAAAAATGTATTTTATTTTATTTATTTATATGGTTAGGATTAGATTTTAGGGTAAATTAAATGTAAGATTATCTGCTAGGTTTCCAGCATGTCCCGCACTGTCCCGGTTTGTCACAGCTTTCCACTCAGCTGCACCCTGACATGGGTTAAGTTGCTCACAGGCAGATCTGTTTCTCAGTCCAGCCGGAGCGTCCTTCATGACAGGCTCACCTACAGTGAACTCATGCTCACACTGACTGATGCTATTGATGTATAGCCAGCTACAACAATGGCCTTTGATTGTGCATTGTAGGTGACAGAGAGGCCAGGAGCTCTGATACAAGCCTCTGCTCTCGCTGTAATGATGCCCTTTATGTGAGCATGGCATCTAAAATCAATAGCCAGCTTTAAGTGAATATTAGTCATATATTTAAACCTATACATTCAAAAGAATATTGTATTAGTTGAATGACTGACTGATTGTTGGTTGGTTGGTTGATGGATTGATTGAAAACTGTACATTTATTTCCATGTGATTTTTGTCCCTGAGAGTGCGGGGCAGCTTTCACAGTAACTGTCAGTAACTGTATATATATATATATATATATATATATTTTTTTTTTTTTCAAACTCATAAAACATGTTTGGTCAATTCACAGGACCCAAAGGACTTACTGAAGCTTCTCACTTTCAGAAAGAGTGAATATATGCACTGAAGTAGATCCTTTTATGTAAACACACACACGCACACACACACACACACACACACACACACACACACACACACACACAC
>CAIGQW010053631.1:1564524-1587833 GCA_903798125.1 Danio choprae
CAATCAATCAATTAATCAATCAATCTATGCAAAAGCCTCTAAGTGCTGGCCAACATTACCAATTTGCAATTTAAAGGGTTAACTAGGTTAACTAGTTAAATAGGCAAGTCATTACACTTTGGTTTAAACACAAGTTTGCAGCCAATCGAGCTAAAAATAACCCTAAGGGTGCTAATAATATTGACCCTCACTCATTAACTGTTCTTCAGCTTAGTCCCTGATTTGTCAGGGGTTGCCACAGCGGAATGGACTGCCTATTACTCTGGCATATGTTTTATGTGGCGGATGTCCTTCCAGCTGCAACATAGTGTTGGAAAACACTCATACACTCTCTCATTCACACACAGTACTTCACTAAGGCCAATGTAAGTTTCTCCAGTTCACCTGTACCGCATGTCTTTGGACTGTAGGGGAAACTGGAGCACCTGGAGGAAACCCACGCGAACACTGGGACAACATTCAAGGTGACAGTGCTAACCACTGAGCCACCGTGCCACCCTTTGCTAATAATATTGACTCTAAAATTATATAGAAAAAAATTATTAATAAAAAATGCTATTAATCCAGCCAAGCTAAAAGAAATCTGACATGCTTCAGGAGAAAAAGAAAAAAGAAAAACAACAAGAAGTAGAATGAATGAATTAATTCATTTTCCTTCAACTTATTCCCTTATTTATCTGGGGTCACCACAGCGGAATGAACCGGCAACTATTCCGGCATAGGTTTTACACAGTGGCTCTTCCAGCCTCTACCCAGCACTGGGAAACACCCATATACCCTTGCATTCATACAGGCACTCCATAACTACATTATTAACTGAAATATCACTGTTCACCTTGTCACAGTTAACCTGTCACATATCTGACAATCTCAAAACAAAGTTATGATTATTTCTCACTTTAATGCTTCTTTGTGACAGATTGGCAATAAAAGAAGGGTTTAATTAACTTTTCAATAATTAACCATTGAGTAGAGAGTGACATTAATCACCACTGCCATGTTCCTTTATGATGCCATTTTATTTGTAATACGTGGCAATTCAAAATACTGCTCATTTAATTACACAAACCACTTACATGGCATACTTTTCCAAGGATGTGGATGTCATGTCACAGCTTTATCAATCTAGACCAGCTATTTTTAATTTTTTTTTCTAACAAACCTACAACAGAACATATTGCTGAATATAATCCAACAGCTGACACAGCAATGTCATGGTTCAAAGGAGCTCAGATTGAAAGACAGGAGGCTTTCTGGTTCTTGCATGATTAAACAAGCTAACATAAATAATCCTGTTAGCATCTCTGTTTCTCTCTGTATATATCTGATATGGGGCTCTGCTTCCATTCAGTCTCACGCTCACTTTCTTTCTCACTTTCTGCCAGCCTAAGGCCTCTGTTGGCTCATGATGTATGCCCAGCATTAGTGTGAATTACTCCTGCTGTTATCTGTTGTGTGTGCCAGGCTCCTGCTTCTGCGAACACAATCATACTACCTCACAGATGCCCACCTCCACCGTATCAATTCATTTGTTTTGGATGAATCATCTTTATCTTGAGTGCATAGCTTATTAAATGGAGACTCGCAGGACGAGAGCCGTTTTCGTTGATGTATAGCTCTCTCATACAGCTCAGCCAGAAGAAAAGCAGCTCTTTAGCACAGTCCTAAATATTGGTTATCACAAAGGAATGGCTCAAAATCAGAGGTTATGTTCACAAAGTTGGTATTTGGGATGGGGCAGTTGTATTTTTTAGCAGGTATTACCTTAAAGTCCAAAATAAATTGAGACAAAATGTGTTGTTTTATTGTGCAAAGAAATAATTGTTTTTGTGTTTGTGATTGGCAATAGTAGCAGTGAACAGTATACATATTCATGTTCGTCAGAATTTCAGTTTTGTGTCCTGCTGTTTATTCTAACATTGGACTCCTTTTCTAACATGACAAATACATTTATTTATTTATTCATTTTTATTCTAGTGGTGGCTGCATAGGATCTCCCCATACCTCCAGAGCATTGGGAAGTCCTTAAGTCAAAATATATAAAAACAAAAAAGTTATCAATTCATGCTTCAGTTCATATTTGTTGGCACAAATTGATGCATGTACCTTCAGTGGCAGTCTAGTAGTTTATATGATGTGTAAAACTAAATCATAGCATATAACAAACATTTAAAAACCTCAACAGAATAAATGAATGCAAAATATGACATGGTGTAAATGACATTCAGTACAGTATTAATCGTCAGGACGAATGCTACGGCCATTTCTGTGGTTATAGAATTTTTATAGTTCTTGTGTTGTACCTGAACTGAGTGTGAACACAAAAGCAGGATTTAACATGAGATGAAAACAAGATTTCAAATGCAATACTGCATATTCCAAGGTGTTCTCTGAAAATGCAACAGCATGCATAACTAAGCAGAATGCAGAACAATTTTTCAGCTTCTGTGCTGAAATTATCTGCAATCTGTCAAGTGATGATAAGTCTCTGGGTTAAAATGATACATATGCATGTTGACATAAAAACAGAGCCACTTATTCACAACAAACATAAAGGGATGCCTGCAAGCGCACTACCTGCTTGGCTTTGAGTGATTGAGACAGTTAAAATATATATTTCAAAACATGTCAAGAGCAGGTATGTAGTATGTGCAAATAAATGACACATGCATAAAAAATGCCATCTGCAAATTTTAAACATACAGTGTTTTCAAAACAGCATTTGCGTGAGCACAGACAGACTACTGATCAATGAAAACAATCAAGGACACATCAGTCATGTACGGTGGTTCACAAAAACACACACGCAAATAAATAATAATAAAATAAAAGCTTGGAAACAAGTCTGTTCGATAAAACAAATTGTGATGTGTACATTAATCACAATGCTCAGAAAGTTATATTAAATGCAACATTCTTAACTTTGCAAGACTAAACATGATATTTTTGAAAAGACATTCAAGAGTTTGCTCGAGGCACTTAAATCAAATCTAAATTAGATAGGTTAACTTGTTTACCAAAATACTTTTTAGGGTGAACTCTCACAGCACTGCAAATGTGGGCAAAAACTTGTTGGTAATATTGGCATGGCTGTCAACAAAGTGCTCACTGTTGTACAAGGGTGAGTAATAGAATTTTTTGTTTCATTTTTGGGTGTTTTAGTTAATATGCCTTCAGAGACATGTCATGCACCCATCTGTTGTTGTGAGGATAACTGTGGTGGTGATGAGCACATTAAATGGACTGTACGTGAGGTTCACTGCATAAATGCTTCAACATGTGGCAAGCATTAAGGTGTGCATATACTCACTTTTCTTATGGCAGTGAAAAAAACTTTAAATAGTCATACACATAAGAGTGAGGCATAATTCAAAACGGTAAAGTTTCTCTTTCCATTAAGTTTTTACTCAAAAACAACAAAACCATTTGTTTTTATAAAAAAATAAAACTAATGTATTGCACTTTTATCTCAGTCTTTGTAATCTTTATGTAGAAATGCATCACCCAAAACAAAGCAAAGGAAAGCAAAACAAAACAAAATCTTGTTTTGCTGACAGATCATTCAGGAAATTGATGCGCCATTGTTGTAAACACATTAATATGCTGATATTAATATGTGAGTAAACGAAGCCCTAAATGCACATGATACAGCACAAAACAAAATGTTTAAAGGTTGTTTAAAGTGACCAAAGTTCCCAGACCTTCAGTTTGAGATTTGGCTACACGAGACTAGAGGGCAATGGGCAACTGTTTGCATACATACTGTATGGACTGGATAAATATAGTTGTGTTATAAAGTGCTCAAGAGCATGGCAATTAATGCATTATGATATTTCATTTTTACTTACTTACTTTCTATGATAATTTTTGTATATCTTTAGTTTTTGCATACCCTTTGTGTGCAACAATAAAGCATCCAAAATAAATAAATAAATATTTGAGTTATTGGCCATTTCCGCAGACCAACTGCCCTCTAGTGGTCTGGATCATTTATTTTGTGTTGAGGCTTGATTTCATTGTGTACTTATATTGGGGTTTTAAATTCCGTTATGTTTTGGCTTGATTCCTTTGTGCTGTGAACTTATGTTTGCTGTTTAAATTTCATTGTGTCATGCACCCCTGTGCCGCTATAATAGATTTTGTAAAGAAGAAATGTCTAAGCAGAGTGTATGTCAGGGTTTGTGTAAAGCTGTCTTAATGGAGGAGGAAGAAGAAAAGACTAGACTGAGTGGTGTGAAAGAGAAGTCCTTCTTCATCGACACATCCGACAACATGGACACCAGTTGCCATGGCACTTTAGGTCAAGAACAAATATATTGATTATTTGAAACAACTGAACACAACAGCATTATAAGTAAAAAAGACAAAAGCACAAGCCCACACACAGGTGTACAGATACACTGTCAGTCAACCACTTTATTGTTATGATGACCGCAGATATGCAAGTAAAATGTAAGTGCTTTTTTTCATTTATTCATTTTCCTTAAGCTTAGTCCCTTTATTCATCAGGGGTCGCCACAGCGGAATGAACCTGCAACTTATCCAGCATATGTTTTATGCAGTGGATGCTCTTCCAGCTGCAACCCATCACTGGGAATCACCCATACACACTCACTCACACTACGAACAATTTTAGCTTACCCAATTCACCTATACCGCATGTCTTTGGACTTGTGGGGGAAACCAAAGCACCCGGAGGAAACCCACGTGAACACGGGGAGAACATGCAAACTCCACACAGAAATGCCAACAAACCAAGCCAAGGTTGATCCAGCGACTTTCCTACTGTGAGGTGACACTTTACCCACTACGCCACCGCGCCGGCCCAAGTGTTGGGGTTGTGTTTTGATGGCTTGACTATAAAAATCCAACCACACATTTCTTAGCATTCCTTAGATATTTGAACTGACAACAACTTTGTTTTGACCTTTGCAATCAGGTTTTATCAACAGCCTCCAGTGATTTACTTTCCATTTGCTTCTGTTTCTCTCTCCTTTATCAGGCCAGTTGGGAAAAGCAGCAGACTGAGGCATGTTGACACAATTTTGATTAAAAGGCAATTCAGACTCCATGGCACAGATGAAAAGCCTTTATTAATGGGGCAATAAATATGATTAGCCATTAAAGAGGACACGGTTAATAAAATGGTCTTGTAAATAAGGCAAGAGACAAGGCACCAGCTTCTCTCAAGATGTCATATTGTCATCCAGCTTTAAACTAGGTTTTTAGATTTTAAAACATTTTAATAAGTTATGTATTTATTTAATCATTTGGCAATAATTAATAGTATTAGTTTTGTTGTGTAAGAATGAAAATTATCATATGCATTTGTTTATATGGCAAAACATGTCTTTTTCACCAAGAAGGTCCATACTGACTTCAAAGGCAAATACTGATTAGATCAGGGCCTGGTGTGTGGACTTTGGGGGTTTTACGATGTGGTCACATGTTGATTGGTCAGTTTGTATGTCTCAGCATTTGTGCTTTGGTCACATGGATTTAAACTGGGTACAATTTATGCCATATGTTTTTTTATCAATTCATGTTTTATCCTTTTATACAATTATTTTGTAACAAATTCAGTTGTAACCAGAGACTTATTGTAATTAAATCAATTCATTTTCAGGTATTTGTGAATTTTGTGACATCAACACTTAATTGCTCCATACAACACAATCACATAATAGCAGCGCTCTCCCACATTTTTAGCTATCAGATTCGGGAACCAGACAGAACTGTTGTATATATATGTATTTATACAACAGTTCTGTCTGGTTCTTGAATCTGATTGGCTGATAACCATGCAATATTCTGCCAGTAACAGCACTCTTACCGCCTCTTCACCCTTCACCCTTGTGTATTACTCCACCCACATACAGCAACTAGCAGAGGATACTCTACAGTTTGACAAATATTGCTGCTGTTGGGCAACATAATGTACTTTTGAGGCTTTTTTAGACGAGAATGTAGTTGTTTTAGTTGCAACTATGCAGTTTATTTATAAAGACAGTGCCTATTTTAAAATATTTATAATTTATGAGAGACAGCGCGTCGGCGGCCATTAGCCTGTCATTGAGCAGACCAAAGACGGTTGATGTTGTCTGTCCACAAGATGGCGACAGAGACCACATAATAAGCCCTTAGAAGATAAAACAGCGTGATCTCTAACTAAAGCTGATCAAATCATTATTAAACAGGTAAGTGGTATTCTAAGTCAATCTCTCTCTTTTGTATGTTGTAGTGCTGTATTTATACCATACAATTGTAGTTTATTGAATGTGAGATGGGACTCGCTTATCAGGAATGTGTGTTGTGTTGGCAGAAAGAAATAAGAAATGCCTTTAGCATTTTTCCTTATCGCAAACACAACAGCAATTTGGTACTGATTGTGCTGCTTTTTTTGTTTTTCTTGTTATCTCTTGATTACAACAGAGAAAAACTGTAGACTGTAATAGACTGTAATACTGTAGGGAGATATCTCTGTAGACTGATGGCATTTCATGTCTTGTTCAGCCTTATAATCTTAAAATGTCGGCCTGCGGCCTCTTGCCAATGCACGCCTCCCACCAGTGTCGATATACAGCCACATCGCACTGCTACTCATGTGATATTGCTCATGTATGTACAGTCGTGGCCAAAAGTTTTGAGAATGACACAAATATTAGTTTTCACAAAGTTTGCTGGTAAACTGCTTTGTTTCAGTTGTTTCTGTGATGTACTGAAATATAATTACAAGCACTTCATACATTTCAAAGGCTTTTATCGACAATTACATGACATTTATGCAAAGAGTCAGTATTTGCAGTGTTGGCCCTTCTTTTTCAGGACCTCTGCAATTCGACTGGGGATGCTCTCAATCAACTTCTGGGCCAAATCCTGACTGATAGAAACCCACTCTTTCATAATCACTTCTTGGAGTTTGTTAGAATTAGTGGGTTTTTGTTTCTCCACCTGCCTCTTGAGGATTGACCTCAAGTTGGGATTAATATCTGGGGAGTTTCCAGGCCATGGACCCAAAATTTTAACGTTTTGGTGCCCAAGCCACTTAGATATCACTTTTGCCTTATGTTGTTGGATTGTTGGAAGAAGTTGCTGTTGGAGGGTGTTTTGGTACCATTCTTTATTTATGGCTGTGTATTTGGGCAAAATTGTGAGTGAGCCCACTCCCTTAGATGAGAAGCAACCCCCACATATGAATGGTCTCAGGATGCTTTACTGTTGGCATGACAAAGGACTGATGGTGGAGCTCACCTTTTCTTCTCCAGACAAGCCTTTTTGCAGATGCCCCAAACAATCGGAAACGGGCTTCATCGGAGAATATGACTTTGCCCTCAATCCTCAGCAGTCCATTTGCCATACTTTTTTGCAGAAGATCAATCTGTCCCTGATGTTTTTTTGGAGAGAAGTGGCTTCTTTGCTGCCCTTCTTGACACCAGGCCATCTTCCAAAATTCTTCGCCTCACTCTCCAGCCTTGTGCTTGTCAACATTCTCACCTGAGTTAACAAGACGATTACTGAAATGATCTCAGCAGGTCCTTTAATGACAGCAATGAAATGCTGTGGAAAGTGGATTTTTTTTCAGGATTAAGGTAATTTTCATGGCACAGAAGGACTATGCAATTCATCTGATCACTCTTCATAACATTCTGGAGTATATGCAAATTGCTATTATAAAAACTTAAGCAGCAACTTTTCCAATTTCCAATATTTATGTAATTCTCAAAACGTTTGGCCACGACTGTATACCAAATTGTTCAAAACTGTTATTGCTTAAGTTGAGTGAATCAGTACTTTCTAGCTAACAAACTGCTGGACCTTAAGCATGACTAGTGTGGATTCCCATTCATTGGAGACAGCTGTCCAATGTGAAAAACAAATGCCCTAAATCATCATAATTGATGTCATTCATGCATTGATTTATTTATCTAGCTTCTGTGAAATTGAGTGCCCCTAGAAACTAGCTTGTGTAATCCAGTATCAAGGACTGGGACAGAGGTGATGAGACAGCCATCTGCTCCGACCTGATGTGTCATTAACTTGTGTAACCTTATCCAGGTCAGCAGCTCTTTCTTCTTCCCTGACTGTATCTTTCTTTTTCTCAGGGGCATGCAACCTACTGATGTTTGGCACATGCACAAATTAATTATAGACACAAGAAGGATCCCAAGGCACTTTATGATGTATTACACTTTATTCGTGTAAAGCATATACTGTCTTTCAAAAGTTTAGGGTTATTAAACCCCACTGACATAAATATTAAATGTTTCATTAAATGCTCATGTGTGAAGAGCTGCAGAGGACATAAGTTGTCAAGCACGTCTGTCAACTGTGTTTATATAGAAAAACAATGGAAACTACTTTCTATTCACACACAAGACTGAACAGTTGCTGTCCACTGAACCCGCAGTTATTGATAGACATAGTAGAGCTAACATCTTCATTAAAAGAGATTTCAGTTTTGAACCTTACTGAATCTTATGCACAATTACTGTTTTGCTGTTGTTTTATGAGAAGGTTGGGCTCAACCAAAAGTTTATTGCACAGTCTCCTAATTATAATGTTTTATTTTTCAATATTGTATTTATTTTGTACTTTTAAATCACATGAAGTTTTTCAGTTCTGTAGCTGATTTTGACAAAACACTTCTGCCTGTTTAAAATAAACAGAAAAAGCAAGCACTGGGGATTTGTTATCATTCCTGTTGTACTGTATAAACCTATACGAAGCACTTCCCTTTAGATGAGATGATAAACCGAGGTCCTGACTCTCTGTGGTCATTAAAAATGGCTCTTTTGGTATAGAGTAGGAGTCTAAACTCTATGTCCTGGCTGGCCATCCGCCTTTACTTGTCATGGCCTCATACGCACCCCCATCCATTGAAAGAGCTCAATCACAGTCTCTCCTTATCAATTGTGTGGTGAGTGCACTGGTGCCATTATGCTGTGACTGCCATCACATAACCCAAGTGTTGAAGAGAGATCCCCTCATATGATTGTAAAGAACTTTGTGTGTACATAAATACGTTTAAAGTGATACATAAATTTGTTAGTCCAATCAATCAATCAATCAATCAATCAATCAATCAATCAATCAATCAATCAATCACGCTGATGACCTGGGCTCAAATGAGCTTTAAGCCGGCAAAGTCCATGGGTCCATATACTTTTGCTTTACATATGACAACACCCACATACTATCCATTATGAAAAAAGTTAAGAACTTATATATATATATATATATATATATATATGTATGAGGTCCTTTTCACTAGAATAGTGGAGCTCAAGATGACGATCAGCAGGTGTTTTGGACCACCCCAAAGCCTAAGCAACATTGCTATGTACAGGCAACTACCCGTTAATAGCCTGAATTAGCAATTAATGGTGACCCACACTAGGAAGGTGCTGCAATACAAGGAATTTTGTGACCCAAAAATCTCTCAACCAGGAAATGTTAGTGGGCACTAAAAGGCATTTAAATGGAGAGCATGCCTGGGTCCAATGAAATGTTCGCAATAACAATGCAATGAAAAAGGACATGAGGAACAGGTGAGCAACATAATTAGAATACAACAACAGGACAAGGTGGGAGCAGCCCTGACATGACAAGTCTCGAAGGCAATAGCAAATACCATCTAGAGCTGGATCAACTTTTTCAAGCACCAGCACTCAGAGAAGAACACATCACCTTTGTCATACTCGGGTAAAAAAAAAAAAAGCTATCTGCACCACCTGTTTTTGCCTGCATACAATGTCACAAATATGGGAGTTAAAAGACAACCAGTAAAGCCATCTGCATTTTCCAAATATTGTAGCTAAATCATCACTAAGACAAGATAAGAAGAGTCCTCAGGAGCCTCCCCGCAGATCATCAGAACTCATAGTTCATTAGGAGGACTGTATTGTGGAGGTATAAAGGCAAGTACACTGAGCTGATAGAAGAAATGGTTAGCAAGGGTTTGACTCCAAGTTTCTCTGCAGGGTTTACAACATGCTGAGCATTAGCTGGGTCAGTAAGCAAAGAATTGTTAAGTCAGTCATGGAGGCAATAGAAATCATTTTGAGGAGGCTGTGGATCAAAAGAAGAAAGCCTTGGATGGGATGATGCTACTGAATACAAGATGGAATTTGATCAATAGCTGTTTGAGGGTGTTGTATTGACCTGAAATTCCTCATGAACCCATGAAACATCACTGATGATGTGTCAGAGTGCATCAAATAAGGGATATATACATATCCTACAATTTAATAAATAAATTGACACATGTACAAACTATAATAATTTTATTAAGCAAACATATACAACTAATAATGTTCTCTCTCCTTTGGGCATTGTAGAACTGTATCTCTATAGCGCTTTTTAGCTTGTGCCAAAGATATAGATTGGAGAGTAGAAAGCAAAAATATTTCTAACTGTGCAGTTCAGGCAGGGTTGAGGATAGTCTAGAATGATGGGTTAGTTCTAGGTTAAATTAAAACTATTTTATTAATTACCTATATTTATTGTTGTACTACACACAGAAAAAGGCCACACAGAAAGGTCTTCTGGCCCAGCCGGGAGTTGAACCAGTGACTGCCTTACTATTGTACTATATCATCACACAGTTTTATCAAATAAATCATCTTAGGTCAACATTTCACATTTGCAAATGTCTTTGATAGATCCCACTGGATGCTTAGCCTAGAAACATAAGCACATTTAATTTCAAAGTAATCTCCATTAACCCCTGTGCACACTGTAATGCTCCTTGTCATTAATTTGACTTGTCTCTGTCTTATCGGATATTGTGTACAAATTATTTTTCAAATCAAAGCAATCCTCTGTCTTAACCAAATTGTGCATACAGTATGTTTCCTTTTATAGTGTGATGATGCTGTATTTTGTATTCTATTTATAGGGAGATTTTTACAGCCTTAACATATCCTAAAATGCGTCTACTCATTTATGATGACAACCAAAGTGACGATCACATCTAGTACTTTATTGTCTTCCAAAATAGGACAATTCTCCCAAAACTCCTGTACTCAATCTGCTATAGGATGAGCACCTTTGATGACACCAGTCTCAAATTGCTGTCTCAGCTAGTCTTGGAAATTACAAAATGTGTTCCCAGCAACCACACATTGATCTAGATTTGTTCAAATCAGTTTTTACACATTTCACACAGTGAGAATGAAAGAGTGAAATCAGATGAGTAGATATCATACTGAATGTAAACAGCTTTGTTTCGCTTGCCATGATGTCTGATAGCAGATTTTGTAATCTGATCTAATCTCAGCTGTAATCAGGCGAGAACAAATTAACCATCACACAGAGATCTGCTGTAGATATCCGCAGATGCTTCCCTTCTTCTGAGAGTGTGAGATGTTGTATTAAAAGAACAGGTGAGTAGCGGTAGGAAATGTGAGATTATTATTATTATTATTATTATTTTATTTATTTTTTTATTAGATATTTTAATGTGTAATTTGGACTTCCTTTGTGTATTACCGACATTAAATTAGATTCCAGGGAAATTGTCGTTTTTACTCAGTACGATTTGACATGGACCTTCAGAGTACAGTGAACATTTCACAGTTCATTAAGCAAGAAACGTCCTTTCTTTTGCACTTACAAGCCAATCAAACCTCACTTCTGGCTGAACTAATTACATCCATTTCAGTGCAAACTTTATTTGGATACAACTGTGCTCATTTGTCTTTGTAAAGAAATGTCTCCACAAGACAGTTTTTGACCTCAAGCTGTAGGCTTTAATTATAGCCATTGTTGAAGATGGATGACCTGGTTACAGTCAATGATTGGTCTATAAACAGTTTTATTCTTGCATTAACTACAAAATCTTCTGCTGCTTGATTTAAAGTAATGTCACACATCGGCTTTCATCTTGACATATGTAATATGAAAAACACGTGATAAAATGAACTGCTGCCTGAGGTCAGTACAAGAAATTCCATTCAACAGGGAAGCAACAAATTAAACAAAAAGTGGTTGGTTTGGAGGTACGATTAGGGTGGGCTAAATCATAAAAAATGCCATTGTATGTTTTCAGTTTAATGCTAACATGCAAACCTGTTTTTAAAAAAAAAAAGTCTTTTGAAAGTGCCCTTGAAAGTGCTGTGATGGAATGTTTGTATAATCCCACCGACTGCCAATTTACCCAGTTGGCAGTGGGTATTTGCACAATCTGGTTTGCCAGTTAGTTGAAAACACAGTGAATTACAGCCATGACAACAAAAGAACTGGGAAATTACAGATTTTACATTCTAAAAGAAGGTGGTGTTAAAAGTAAACCAATTTAGGTTGTTTTGCAACCCATGGCTAGGTAAAATATGGACAAACCAAGTCATGGGTTATTTTAACCTAGCATATCTGGCTGTTTATTTAGCCCAACATACAGTGCCTGGTTGCCTTTTTACAGGTATGCTACTGTAACTTAATTTTACCTCATACATATGGATTAACATTTACTGGTTAACTTTTGTTATGTAAAATATTCTGTACAAATTTAATACCGTTTCATTATCCTTTTTATCTAAATTTTGTTGGTTATTGTGTTCGCCAACAGGTGAGATCACAGTACCTGTCCTCAGCAGACACACCCTGTCCAGGATGACCTGCATCTCTATCAAAAATAACTCTCATCTTGCTCAGGGAAGAAGCCACTGAGAAGCCAGTTTTCCCCTTCTGACTGGACTGCAAACCTAACTCTTATCCATCTGGCCAGTATAAATCTGGTCCCCCGACTGAGCCTGGTTTCCCCCAGGTTTGTTTTATGTTGTGGTTCCTGCTACTGTCACCGTTGGTTTATTTAGTTCATACACTCTTTTCCCTCCCCATATGCACCAGACACTTTCTTTCTTTATATAAATAAAAATAAAACCTCTAAACTAACTTTAAAATGTCATGCATTGTATATATTGCTGCTCTCTCTGGTGATTTGAAATGCTTCTTTTATCCCAATTTGTAATTGGCTATTGATAGAAGTATCTGCTAAATGATTAAATGTAAATGTAGTTGTGGTAGGTAGAGCCCTATAGTTAATCACATAATTCACAATGGCATTTGCATTGGACTGAACTGAATTATCATTGAATTAATTAGAACAAAACCAGCATTCTGTGGAACTGAATGTGCCTTATTAACTAAACTTGTTTCACACTGATGAAACTTTCAACAACAACTTAATTTTCATTCTTTAATAGGAACAGAAATGACTTGACTTGTTTATTCACAGTTTAGTTCTCTTTGTCGATCAGACCCTGAAATTACAGTAATCAAAGAAATGTCCCCTGCTTTTTCCCATTCCCACCAATAATAATGGATGCTGAACATACTGTATACCTCTCCATACAGCCCAGTGACTTACTCCACAGCTCCAGACTGACAAAACCTCAGCATTAGCAAGCGCATTGCAGACGGAGGCCGTCATGCTCTGCCTCTCTCATATCACACAGTCTGCAGGGCACAGAGTCACTTCAGAGTTTCAACTTCCATCCACACACTGACTCTCTAGGCCTAAAATAACTCAGGCACATCACCAATCATAATGATTGGATAATTATATTAGGAGATGACTATGGCCCTTTGCCTTGCTGCCTGACTGACCCCAGGCTTCGTTTTCTCCACTCTTCTTCTAACATCCTGTGGGCAGTGCCAAATGACTAGAGCGGTGAAAAATGGCTCCCGTCTGACAGTGCTCTCGCCTGTCTGGGAGGCCGAATTTATATTCAGGCTTCCCTCTCTCTCCAGCCCTGTATGTGGCTCAGGAAAAATGCTGGACTTACGGATGCAGTCCTTCTGGGAACTCCCATGGGACTTTAATTATCTGTGTGCGAAAGGAGCCGCTGAGCAGAATCGTGTGGATGAATGTGTGCATCCGAGGGGTGTTTGCACTCAGTTTTGGTCTCCTTTTCCTCTTTTTCCCTTTCTCTCCTCTCTGCCATCTTCATTGGTCAGACACTGTGTGACCTGAATGGGCAAAACTGTGAGCTAAATGAAATTGTCTAGGGAGACAGGCTGCCTTGCCTTTCTGAAAGTTGAAATCCATCGCATGCATACCATCTCATTGCCCTACCCACCTGAACAACTGTGTGATTTCATGACATAAGAATATTCAATATTTGAACAGCAAAATAGCTTTCCCTCCTACAGTTTTAAACAAATATACTATTTTCAAATTTTATTATATAGGATTATACAGGATGATTCAAAAGGAATACCACCCTGTATATACAGTGGGTAAAATAACTATTGTATTGAACTCGTCATGTATCCTTCTTGTAAATACAGAGGTGCTGTTGACATGACATTGACCCAGATTTTGATAAAAACCCAAACAATCCAAACATAAAAATAAAACAAAAAAAAAAAGAAAAATCAGAAAATCATTTATCAAAAAATAATTTGTTATGTGTAATAACTGGGTTAGATATAATAATAATATATTTTTAAATTGTTTAATTTCATTTTATTACACAGCTTAATTTCTATACTAATTAGTTGTGTGTTCTATGTGTATGGATTATTTGTTACTGACAGTATGTTTAATACTTATTTTACCCGCTGTGTGTACATATACCATCCAATCATTGTGGACTTTTTTGAAGAATTGGACCATTTAAGATTTACACTTCTTGCTACAGAAAAGCTTTCCTATAAAAAAAAAACCCATTCCATCTTCCATGTTGGACTTTGGATGATGTTCTTCTGCACAGAAAGTTTGCCTTTTTACTATATAAGACATAACCATCCTGCATACTGTAGGTCAAACATGTTCCAGTTTGGTCATATCAGTCTATAAAACATTATTTTAGAACTTCACAGGTCTCCCCAATATTCTCCAATGTATTAAATTGAGTGCTTATAATTTTTCCATGGTCAAAAGTGCTGTTCAGCAAGATGTCTACACGAAGGCCACACTTCCCACATGGAAAGAACCTATATGAGGATATATGCGCATATATGAGCCTATATGCAGTATATATGCACATATATGATAATATATACGCTGCATATATGCGTATATTTGCCACATATAGGCCAAATTGGGGTGCATATATGTGCATATACAGGCCATATAGGTCTCCTGTATTGCTTCTTTATTTTCACATATAAGCCCTATATGTACATACAAGATATGTCTCCTAGCTCATATCTCACTTTGGCAACTGTCATACATGATGCCTAGTTCATATTTTCTATTATCAAGCCAATAATTAACAACAAAAAAAATGCAAAAACCTATGTATGTGCGAACACTTGAAAATGGTATCACATGTAATTGGCATGTTATGGAATTTAACTATGGCAAATAAGTAACAGCCCACATGGAAAGAACCTATATAAACATATATGTTTTAGTACAGGTTTTGATATAGGTTTTTAATAAATGTGACATATAGAATATATACATATATATATATATATGTACATAAAATATAGGAAAATGGCCAATTTTATACGTCACGTATATTAAATACCTATATCAAAACCTAAATTAAAACATAAATGTTAAGTAATAGTTTAGTTTTTTTTTTTTTTTTTCGTGTGGCTTGTTTAGTGTTCTCATACTCTCATCCATTTTTTTCTCTCCTCCTTTCATCAGGTCATCTTGTAAGTTGTTGGCAGTAAATTTAGGATTTTCTCAAAGGAACTGATCAAACATAAATTAATCTAATCCAATTAAGCAAGCACGATAAAAGCTATTACCACAAATCTAAAAAACATGAAACTGAAAGGCTGGATATCATAAGCACCTCGACAGAAGCACACAGGTTTAGCAACAGCCCTAGTTGTTTAAAATGTCTGACTTCTTTTCATTAAAAAGGTCAGAATGAGTGCATTTGTATTATATACACACACTTTTTTTCACGCCTGAGGGAAAAGGAGAAAACCTCTGGCTCAGTGGGGTCAGCTAATATCTGGCTGGATTTGCTCATGTGATCTCTTTGCTCGTTTTCTATGGCTGTAAGCAGTGCACCGTGAAGGGCCGCTCACATGCACATTTGCCTCTCCACCAGACACTGTACTCAATATCTTTTGGCTTGCTCGCATGAACAGAACTCATACCATCTATACTTAATATTTAATATAAACCACATAAATATTTCAGCAATCCCGAAGCTTAATATAATATTTGCTTACATAGCAAAAAAAAAAAGAAAAAAAAGAAGTATAGTTTTTCACCAGGGTTGCATCACAATGGCTGCATATAAATCTAACTATGCAAAAAAAAGAGGATTATGAAAGATTAGACAGTGCTGTATCCAGATTAAAGAGGACATCTGTGTGGTTCCTGCCACCATCTCGATTGATGAAAATGTGAGTTTGTTCAGTCACCTCATGTGTAAATGGATTTCACCAAATGCCTTAGTTAATTTCAACATGATAATATCACGCTGCTTCCTGGCTTGACAGCATACAATTACAAAAACTATTAAATGTTATCCAGACCTCAGTCGTGTTGTGGAACAATAATACATGCACACTGCGATACCAGAGTGGTGTTTCCCTGTATCTTTTGTGCCATGTTCTTGAAGCTGCTGCGCTCTTACAGATAAGAACCTAAGCCTTTTATTCTTCGATAACATCTTTGCTTTGTGCTTTTAGAGTCAAACACACATTAAGAGAACCGTTTGTGTGTGACATTACATGTAGTGCCACCTGCTACGAGACCCGTCAAGGTATAATGTCATTTTTCAGGCTAATTTTCTTTTGTTTGTTTGCCGTTATGGTGGGCTTTGACAATGACCTATTGTGGTGCATGTCCGATAAGACAAAAATGATTGTCATTAACTAATTCTATACCTGATATATTATTCCTTCATATCTTTTAATAACATTGAATTTATGTTTTGAAGACAAGGCTTGATTCAAAAATAATAGTTGATGTTGCATTTATAGTTTGAATATTTATATACTTTATTTACTTAGTTTGGACTATAAAAAGAGGTATGTATAATTTGCACTGTGTACTCTCTTTTTACAATTAATTGTACTGTATTGTAAATTATCCTGCAGTTGCAGTTCACACAGGTTCTTTTGTTACTTTAGATTTCAACTTGCAAATGTCATACATTCACATGTTCTGCAGCTGTGATTAATAATGTGTACAAAGCCTAATGGAAATTGGAATGAATGAATGAATGAATGAATGAATGAATGAATGAATGAATGAATGAATCAATGAATGAATGAATCAATGAATCAATCAATCAATGAATCAATCAATCAATCAATCAATCAATCAATCAATCAATCAATCAACATCTCAATCCATAAATGATATCATGTAATAAAATGAGCCAATGAGCGGGTTTGAGACACCAAATTAACAGTGAGCTACAGTTTCAACAAATGTTAACATACTTAAAAGCCATGACAACTAACAAAGAGACTAAAACCAAAGTGACAAAAGTGGAAAAACTGAGTCACACAAACTGAAACTAACACTGAAAGTTACAACTGATAAATATTTTATGACTGGCCTTTGCATTGCAGGGCCCCAGAAACAGTAAGAACCCTCACCAACCCCTGCGGAGGGAGTGACCTTAGGAGGAGTAGGATGTGACCTTTTCAGTCCACATGGGAGTTTCATAACCACTTTGCCCTCTCTGCCCTTTATGCACAAATGCCTGTCATCACATATTAGGTTTAGACTGTTATTTTGAAAGCTAGTTTTTCCTGTTAATAACTGGATAATAATAATTTTAGACCATACTGTATATAGCATTTATATTGCATTTGTATAAAAACCTGTTGATTTGATGTAAAGGTTGCACTTTTGCGACGATGATGATGATGATGATGATGATGGTGATTATTATTATTATTATTATTATTATTACTACTACTACTACTACTATAGGCAACACGGTGGCTTGCCTATAGTCCCCTTAGAACAAGAAGGTCGCTGGTTTGAGCCCTGGCTGGGTCAGTTGGCAATTCTGTGTGGAGTTTGCATGTTCTCCCCATGTTTGCGTGGGTTTCCTCCAGGCGCTCCGGTTTCCTCCACAGTCCAAAAACATGCGCTAGGTGAATTGAATAAACTAAATTGGCTGTAGTGTATGTGTGTGAATGAGTGTGTATGGATGTTTCCCAGTACTGGGTTGCAGCTGGAAGGGCATCCGCTGTGTAAAACATAGGCTGGATAAGTTGGAGGTTCATTCTGCTCTAGCGACCAAGAAAATGAATGAATGAATTGTTACTACTACATTATATTTCTAATCATATTATACACCTAAAACTCTGTATATCCACCATTTAAGTCTTTTCTTCCTGCTTTTGTTTTCCTCTTCTCACCCCCCCCCCCTCCCTCTCCCTCTCTCTCAGTTAACATAAATTGATGAATAAATAAAAGGAATGGACGATGGAAGGAAGAAAAATGTATTTTTTAATTTATTTTTTATAATCTATTAAAATGCAATGTATTTTTGTCAAATGATACTTGTCGTCACAGGTTTGAGTCCCACCACTGGCAGTAATTAAAGTTTAGGGAGTGAATAACCAGCACTCTCAGTACCATGGCTGAATTTAGTCCCTTGAACAGGGCACTGAACCCCCAACTGCTCACTTGTTTGTTCAAGTGTGTGAGTGGCTAAAAGGATAAAAGTATCTGCTAAACACTTAAATGTAAATGTAATTTAATTTACTTGTGTCATTTAATTAATTTTCCAGTTCTACTTTCACAAACAAACAAATAAATATGTGTAATGTTTAGGCATAAATATGTTCCTAATGTCTTGGCATAATTTAGTCATGAACTATTTTTGTTATAAATGACACTTCCTCAGTAAAACAAACAGCATGTACATTCAGATGTTGAATAGCCCGAACCTGTCCATATTATTTTAGCCCTTGGCATGTTTGCGAGAGTAATTCACTAAAAAGTCGACCTATTTTTTTTACCTTGGTGTAAACAAAGAAGACCTGTTGCAAGAAAAAGCCTAATATAGACTATTTTAATGTTTGGAAGTTTTCCGCTCCATTTGCTGCCCAGCACTGCACACACTTGCTTCCAGCCTGAGATGAGGTTGAAGATTAATGAACTCATTCTAAAAATGGAAACAATAGAATCTGTAACTATTAATATTGTTGTAGGCGACTGGGTTATTTTTACAGATCACATCTTACACTAAAGAAATGCCATTACTCCAGTAAAAAAAAGAAGAGAGAGTGGGAACGACAGAAGGAGGTGAATGAGAGAAAGAGAACATAGTAACTCACGAGTAAGGCATTACAGAAAAAGTCATCATAGGTCTCCGTGATCATGGATTTGACAAGCAAGGTCTGAATAATTGAGTATCAGGACATCCAATACCTGATAAATGTGACCCTGTGCAAATGGAAGCCAGATAGTACCTGATAAAATATTCATACCTGAGCTGATGACCCCGGTGCATGGAGCTCTCCAGCCTACAACACACAGCACAAAGAGCACGAGCAGCCCCATGCCACTGTTTGTGCTGATACACCGCAGCCAGCTTCAAAGACACAAAATCATATTGTGCAATATATTATTCACAATCTCAGGGCTCATCCTGCAGTGCCTGTCAAAGGTGAGGTGTGTTCCACAGCTTGAGACAGTGTACAACATATGCTACATTTTGTGGTACCTTGAAATTTAATTTTAACCTCTCAAGGATGTCAAGTAAATTATAAAAAGTAATGGCTATTCAAAACATAATGTTTAGCATAATTTAGTTAGAAATTGTTTGTGTACAAAATGACGCATGTGGTGTGATATAAACGTTTCCAATAATTCAGACAACACCATGGGCAAAGCAATTTGGTTGGTTAAGATTCATAAATAATATATTACTTTGCATGTAACTTCTATCAGAGCCCAAAAGCCAAAGAGCAAATCATAAAATCTGAACAAGGTGCATATTAATATAACGTAGATCATTCTTTCCCTTTCTTTTATTTTTTTCTTTCCCTCCAAATATCTTAAATCAATAATGCAACCTTTTTTTGTCATTATGGATATGAATTTTTACCTGTATGTTTATTCGAGTCAGTATTTTGACTTACTGGGTGTACTGTTGATGCAATCCTGTCACCAGTGTTGTAAAATACCCTCTTGACTACCAGTAGTGGAAAGAGTACCGACAAGTCAATGTAACAATACAATATTAATAATGGTAATAATACAATATTACCATTAATTGCCAAAACATGTAGTGCATGCAGATAAAAGTATATGTTCTAAATACTACACAAAGTATGAGTAAAAAAGTAGCTCTTCTCAAGAGTAGTGAGTATTAAGCTGTAAAGGATATTCCACCTTATAGCATGCAAAGCAAATTAAAAAATTAGCTTACATGGGTGCAATTTCCTTTTAAGGGTGTTTCTAGGTGTAAGTTAAAATATTTGCCATTCATGGAATATGAATTTAAAATGTGAGAATAATTTTATCTGAGAACACGTTACATTAATACATGTCAGAAATAAGCTTGATGCATTTACATGTGGAAATGAGAAAGCAAGAGAATGATGTGACTGATGTTTAACACGTGTATCTCTTAGATTTTTAAGGTTTGACCCATCCTGTCTGATAAATGTGACCAGTTAATAAACTAAAACATCTAAAGCAATTAAGAGTCCACTTTTTCCTATCTGTCCTTAAATGCTACATGTCCAGAACATTTGTGCAATAAGTGCCTGAGTGCCCTGCTATGTGCAGGTAAAGCCTTGATTTTTATTCTGAAATATTTGATATAACGATATTTACTCCTTGATTTATTTAATAAAAGCCTACTCTGAGATTTGTCTGCCCTTCTATAAGCATGGGAATTACTACAGCACAAAAGCATGATACAAATTGTAATATTAACAATATTACCATTTTCACAGAACTGTGCCATATTAAACACACTTGGAAATGATGGGGGTAAAAGTTATTCATTAAAAGCTGTATATTACTATATGATTAATTTTACTACGGTGAATAAACGGTAGGACAGCTAGTGCAAAACTGAATTGAAGGTTCTGAAAAATGTTACCTGTATGTCTTTCTTTTCATCTGTAGACCATAAAATAATAAATTTTACATTTATATTATTGTTATTATTTTATTTTGTTCCAATCAGTGTTACTTCAGTTCAGTCATCATTCAGAATGTCATTAAACCATTTTAATTAAAAAAATACACATACTTTACAATGGGAATGTTAAAGTAGCATAACAGTTGTGAATCTTTACAAGGTCAAAGTTAAAAAATAATGCAATGGTGGAAAGTGATTGTCGGCTAATAAGTTTATGCATAAGGCTGGAATCTGCAGCTGGAACAACAATTCATCTTGACAACTTTGTACGTCGGTGACATGACAAGATTTCATCTGTGTTGTTTTTAACATTGATTGGCTGTTTCTTCCCCCTGTTTCCCATGAAAATCACAATGCTTTTAGAGACATATTTGCCCAAGCAAGAAATCAAATTAGAATCCGTTTTGACAGTATCTTCTTATGTACTTATGGTGAATGTGTTTGTCTTTCATTTGGAAACCCTGACTGCTGGGATCAAAGCATGATTATATTAACTGATTTTAATCAGCACTTCAAATGGCATGCTAGACCTCTTTGTAAAAAGATTAGATTCAGAGATGCAAGAGAGCTTTTTTTCAAAGGTTGCAAAAAAGGACACTTTTGATGAAAATTAAAGCAGGGTTTGTCAAAATATCGGAACGTACGTAATAAACCACATATTGTATTTATTTTGGACTTTCATATATGTGCAAATTTGCCATGATATAGCACCAGAAATCAATTGAAGTATAATTAATTTGCCTTTTAATTATTTATTGATTCAATCACTTAATTTCACATGGTGAATGGAAATTCTGTAATCTCTGTTTACACACCATGTTTCCCCAACTCTATATGACTTCTTTCATCTGCAAAACATAAAATGGTTTTAATGTTTAAAACAGATAACACAATTTATTTTTTGAATGAACTGCTTGCTCTTCAAACTGTTGTGTTTGTGACGATGCATACATGTAAAAATGATATGATCAAGCAGCATAATGAGCTGTTTTTAATGCTAAAAATCTATGAAAGTGAATGAGATCGGAAGTCTTGAGCCAATAAGATGCCAATGGCTGTGCCAGCTCACACATGAACGGATAAGATCAATAGTTTGGAGCATATTTGCAAGTTGGTTAATAGCCATTGGCGCCCTGGTGAAGCACATGCAGTGTCCTCGAGATTACACAGAGGAATAAAGGCTCAGAGAAAATATAAATATATGTTTGTCCACACAGACAAACAATAATGATATGTTTATTTTTATCCCTTGTAACCAGCAGGTGTCCTCGGTGTGGTACTACTGCATCTGAACGTACTGTTGACCTGGTGACGTGTAATCAATCTAATCAAACAGTTAAGTTAGCAATCATGCTCATTCCCAAGTGTTTTCAAAGAAGTCAACATTCATTTATCCATTTTTTTTACGGCTTAGTCCCTTTATTAATCAGGGGTCGCCACAGCGGAATGAACCGCCAACTTATTCAGCACATGTTTTACGCAGCGGATGACCTTCCAGCTGCAACCCATCACTGGGAAACATCCATACACACTCATTCACACATACACTACGGACTATTTGACCTACCCAAATCACCCATACCACATGTCTTTGGACTGTGGGGGAAACCGGAGCACCCACACGAACACGAGGAGAACATACAAACTCCACACAGAAACACCAACTGACCCAGCTGAGGCTCGAACCAGCGACCTTCTTGCTGTGAGGCGATCATGCTACCCACTGCGCCACCGAGACGCTCCAGAAGGCAAAATAAAGACACAAAAACACTGGATTCTTGCAGTACTTTAATTTTTATAGTTCAATTCACCGGCATGACTTTTATAAATTCCACGTATTTTTTTATCATTATTTCCCATGGTATAAACAATTGTTTCCACATTATGTTTAAATAGTCTTTTAAAAGAAGGCTTAACTTTAAGCAGTGTGCTTCTCGACAGTGACGTCAGTATCTTAAAATTGTGCGAGCCCTTTAATTTTTAATGGATTCTGACTGGCTGTCATTGTTTTATCGTTCATCAGCTGTAAAAAAAAGTCATTTTGAAAGTTATCCAAACAATATCATTCCTCTGTATCTTTATCATTGTAGTTGTGGCATGACTTTGCTATTCTTTGCATTCTGTGAATGATTTTTAGAACTATATCTTTATCGTTATCTTATATCATGTTTGGTCTGAAGGGGTTACTACTAATGTTTGGGGATGAGGATTTATTTCAAACTGATCAAAACTGACTGGAACTACAGGGCTGTGCAATTAGACATA
>CAIGQW010053631.1:1587933-1600278 GCA_903798125.1 Danio choprae
TACAGTGCTCAGCATATATGAGTACATCCCATTTTGAAAATGAATATTTTTATCCATTTCTCAGTGAACATAGGTAATATATATTGGTGCTTTTGAACAAAACATGATATATATATATATATATATATATAATGTCTAATTTTCAAAAATAGCAAAAATCAAGAGAAACAAAAAATATATAAAATTTTGTATTTTTGGATTACGCGTCTTACTGATCATTATCTACAGACCTCCAAAATATTCTCCAACTTTTATTGATGATTCTACAGAGCTGCTATCAATAGTAACCTTTGAATTTGACCATTTAACTATTGCTGGGGATTTTAATATTCACATTGATAATCCAGAAATCAATGCTGCAAAAGAACTCATGACTGTTTTTAATACTTTTGATGTGACTCAGCATGTTCAAGGACCCACACACAATCGTGGACACACTCTAGATTTAATTATAACTAAGGGTTTACACATTTCATCGACTGTTGTTAAGGATGTCACACTATATGATAATTTCTGTATTTTCTTTGATATATTGATCACTCCAGCCATTGAAGACAGATCTGTCCCTGTCAGAAAGAGATGCATAAATGAGAACACTAGTAAGCAGTTTATGAAGGCCATATCGCTAGCACCAAGCATATCTGCACACTCTGTTGACTCTCTCCTTGATTTGTTTACCTCTAAAGTTAAGAATGTCATAGATGACATTGCTCCTGTTAAAGTCATTAAGATGACTGGGAGACAGAAAGCACCTAGGACAAGGTCAACAGCAGTAAAGATGATGAAAAGGAGGAAGATGAAACTAATAGTCCATTATAACATATATAAAGTCTTCATGCTTTTAATGTGGAACTAAATTGCTAGGCAGACGTTCTTTTCAAACCTTATAAACAGCAACCTAAATAACGCTCACACTCTCTTTGCAATGGTAGAGAGACTCACAAACCCCCTCGGTAGGATTCCCAGTGAACTACTCTCTAAAAGCAAATGCAATGAGTTTGCTCATTTCTTTACTGATAAGTCCAATAATATCAGGAAGGCGATCAGCTCATCTAATCAGCCATGTTGTGTCGACGTCACACAAGCTCAACCACAACTTAAGAAATCAGACAATCATTTCATGGCAATTGATGGCAAAATCTTAGAAGAGATCATGCAAATTCTGAAAACATCAGCCTGCAGTCTTGACACGCTCCCCACATTATTCTTTAAAACAGTTTATTGTTTAACTGTTTAGAAATGGATCTTCTAAAAGTGGTAAATGCTTCACTTCTCTCAGGGACTTTCCCAAACTTACTTAAAACTTCAGTTGTTAAACCCCTCTTGAAAAAGAGTAACCTGGATAACACCCTATTGAGCAACTACAGGCCAATTTCAAACCTTCCTTTCATTGGCAAAATCATTGAAAAAGTGTTTTTTAACCTGGTTAACACGTTCTTAAGCTCCAAGGGATGTTTAGACAATTTTCAATCTGGTTTCAGAGCACATCATAGTACAGAGAGCACCCTTATAAAGATAATCAATGATATCTGCCTAAATACAGATTCAGACAAACTAACAGTGCTGGTATTGCTTGATCTCAGTGCTGCATTTGACACTGTCGATCACAGCATACTTCTGGATAGGCTGGAAAACTGGGTTGGGCTGTCTGGGACGGTCCTCAAATGGTTCAGATCTTACCTTGAAGAGAGAGGTTACTATGTCAGTATAGGTGACCATAGGTCGAGGTGGACACCCATAACATGTGGAGTCCCACAAGGCGCAATTCTGGCACCTCTCCTGTTCAACCTTTATTTGCTCCCACTGAGCCAAATAATGAGAAAGAACCAAATCTCCTACCGCCAAAGTCATTGCATTTGGCAACAGAGATGAGGTTCTCAATGTGAATGCGTACCTTGGCTCTAAGGGTCAAACAACAAAAAAATAAGGTCAAGAATCTTGGTGTGATTCTGGAGTCAGATCTGAGTTTCAATAGTTATGTCAAAGCAGTAACTAAATCAGCATACTATCATCTCAAAAACATTGCAAGAATTCAATGCTTTGTTTCCAGTGAGGACTTAAAGAAACTTGTTCATGCTTTTATCAGCAGCAGGGTGGATTACTGTAACGGCCTCCTCACTGGCCTTCCCAAAAAGACAGTCAGACAGTTGCAGCTCATCCAGAACACTGCTGCCAGGATTCTGATCAGAACCAGAAAATCAGAGTACATCTCACCTGTCCTCAGGTCTTTACACTGGCTCCCAGTTACATTCAGAATAGATTTTAAAGTATTAATACTTGTCTATAAATCACTAAATGGCCTAGGACCTCAATACATTACAGATATGCTCACTGAATACAACCCTAATAGATCACTCAGATCTTTAGGATCATATAAACTAGAAACTCCAAGAGTCCTGTCAAAGCAGGGTAAATCCGCCTTCAGCTACTGCGCCCCCCGCTGCTGGAAGCAGCTTCCAGAAATGATCAGATGTGCTCCAACATTAGGTACATTCAAATCCAGACTTAAAACACATTTGTTTAGCTGTGCCTTTACTGAATGTGCACTGTGCTACATCCGACAGATCACACTATTATGTCTTTCTTTTCTTTTTCATTCTTTTATAACCTGTTTTAACACATTTTAATCTGTTTTTATCTTTTTTATCTGTTTTTATATTATTTGTTTTTATTTGTTTTATACTTCTCTCTTTTATTCCTGTTTATGTAAAGCACTTTGAATTGCCACTATGTATGAAATGTGCTATATAAATAAACTTGCCTTGCCTTGCCTTTGTTGAAATGTTGTAAGGGCAGTGTGTAGCACAATCACCTCACAGCAAGAAGGTCGCTGGTTCGAGCCTCGGCTGGGTCAGTTGGCATTTCTGTGTGGAGTTTGCATGTTCTCCCCGTGTTCGCGTGGGTTTCCTCCGGGTGCTCCGGTTTCCCCCACAAGTCTAAAGACATGCGGTATAGGTGAATTGGGTAAGCAAAATTGGCCATAGTGTATGTGTGTAAATGAGTGTGTATGGATGTTTCCCAGTGATGGGTTGCAGCTGGAAAGACATCTGCTGTGTAAAACATATGTTGGATAAGTTGGCGGTTCATTCCGCTGTGGTGACGCCAGATTAATAAAGGGACTAAGCCGAAAAGAAAATGAATGAAAGAAATGTTGTAGTTTGTGATTTTTTTTTTGCAATAATTTGCATGAATTTAAATGTATTATCTTTCCATTTCTAAAGATGTTCTATGACTAAAATATTATTTTAATAAGTATATCTGTTTAATAAATCTGTTTTGTTCAAAATGGAGTGTACTCATATGCTGAGCACTGTATATAAATATATCATATGGACAAAATAAAAAGTATATATTTTATATATGCTCTATCATTTATATTGGTGCAAAATACATTGTTTATGGTAATATGTTTTTTTTATTTATATGAGCGCAAGTATATACTTTAACATGTAAAATAAGAAAATAGTAATTTCCATGTCCAATGTATATAAAACTATTAATTGATTAAATTTACAGAAAAGGTGCTATATCGTGATATTGTCAGGTAAAAAACACAGATTCAATATGCAGGTAAAACAGATTTATTAAATCCTCAATTAAACTTTTTCAAATTCAGACGAAAAAGGCTCTGAATCCAAAAGTTCATTCAGACAGCGGCAGACAAGGCTGAATTAACAGTTCTATGAAACGCCCACAAGATGGCGGGCTCGAGGAGTGACAACCTCCTGAGCTTTACGGGTGGCGGGGCAGGCAAAGGAAGGTGAACAGATGCTGGTGGGTGGGCGGCTGCAGGTCGTGGAATCCAAGTGCAGCAAAGATCAGCTGAGCAGTATGACACCAAGTGGGTGGCCTGACAGGGTAGAAGAGGGATCAGCAGAGAGGGAGAAATGAAACCAAAACTAGTCATAGGGCATTGTAGCCCTCCCAGTTCACCAGATACTAAAAACCCCAGCCCCGCCATCTCACATCAAGGAGCCTTCTCACAGTATAGACTGGACATGGGGGAGGGGGCCGGGGATGAAACAACATGGTTAAATGGGGACCGGAACACAGGCTTGACTCTGGATGCATGAAAAACAGGGTGAACATGACCAAGAGTACAAAAAAGCATGTCGAGGGCACTCAGACAGGAAAGCACCAGCTTGGCGCACTCCTCTGAGAGGCATGTAACCATGGTGATTGAGTCCAGCTCCAGCCCGAGACAAGATCCTCTGACGGGGCAAAGTTTGCTCTTCTCTCTGTTGACCCGAAGCCCCAACTGGTCGAGGTGCCGAAGCACCCTGCCCTAGTGCATCGTCAAGATAAATAAGCATGTGGATTCCCGTGAGTCAAAGAGGCATTATGGCACCCTCCGCGAGCTTGGTGAAAACCCGCAGAGACAAAGAGAGCCCAAGGGGAGGACTTTGTACTGCCATGCTCGTCCTTTGAACGCAAACCGGAGAAATGGACGTTGGCGTGTAAGAATGGAGATATGAAAATACGCGTCCTCCAGGTCTATAGCTGCAAACCAATCCCGAGGACGGATGCACTGGAGTATGTGTTTCTGCGTGAGGATCCTGAACGGCATTCTGTTTAAATGACAGTTCAGTCTGTGCAGATCTAGGATTGGTCTTAACCCCCTGCTCTTTTTGTGGACGATGAAATACAGGCTGTAAAACCTGCATCTCATCTCGGCTGGAGGGACCTGCTCGATTGCATCCTTCGCGCTCTCGGGGGAAACCCTCGTGAAATGAACACCCATGAACTTGGGAGGGCGAATACGAACAGTATCGCGTAGCCGAGTCTGATCTTCCGTATAAGCCCCCGCGACAGGATTGGCAGTGCTAACTAGGCTGGCAGAGCCCCCGCTAATGGCACCATCGGAGCGATCGTTGACGTGCCAGCAGAGGGGCAGCTCAGGAGGGGAGTGCTCACCCCGAGAAGCAGAGTGGCCTGAGGAAGAGCTGAAAATACGAGAGTGTCTCTTACCTTCCTCCCTGGATCCCGTGATGAGGCTGGAGTGAGAGAAAGGAGTCCATTCTCTTGCACTCTGAGCGTCTGAGGCGAGGTGGCCTGGCACTGCGAGCTGGAAGGCGCAGCGTCTCAGACTGGCAAGGCTCGGGTTTGCACACCGAGAGAGAGAGGAAACCTGGAGGCCTGCACTGATGTTAAAGTGATTTTGTAGACTGACATGGTCCTTGGCCCTCCACCGAGGTCCTTGGCCCTCCACCATGGTCCGAGGCCCTCCCCCTCTTTTCCAGATAGCCGGTCTCAGGGACACTTGCCTGGGGTGCCTGTCATCCGGGGCGAGGAAACCACTGCATCCAGAAACGCACAGTCGGAACGACATCTTTAAAAAGACGTGCTGCTCGACCCTGTGCCCTCTTAGGGAAATCTGCTCTTTTAGTACACCAGCGAAACGCCCAGGGGATGGGAAACCCAGATCGACTGCCGCTGTCACGTCTTTTCCCACACTGGTGAGTAATACTGTTTTCTCTTTGGAAGTCAGCTTAGCAGAAAGGGCTATTCAGTCTCAGTGAGAGGCTCTGAAGTTAAATTCTAGTGCCCGCTCCTCAGCAGGCAGTTTATATACCACTAATGACTAATCGCTGTCAGCTGTGAAGCTGAGCACTGCCAATTCATTTTGTCATTCATTGGCCCATTTTCTTACTTTTCAGAGTGATTGGTCGTCTGATGTACTCCCATATGTCTGGTATCAGACACACGTTGGAGTTCCCATGATGGGAAACTAATAATGTTACACATTGCTTGGCCAGTGTATATTTTTACAGTGTATACTTTTATTTCAAACTAAAATGCTCAGACCTGTTGGTTTTAATTTTTATATAATATTTATGCCCCTATAGACAGTAATCATCCAATATTATTGATATTCAATAAAATATCTGCACCTTGTGAGTACAGGGAGAAAATTACTTTTATGAACATTTATTCTTAATCTGAAAGTCCTAGACACAACCTGGTCTCTGAAGTTATGTTTCGCAGGCTCTTTAGTGCTTATTTAACTCACTTCTTTTTTCTTTTCTTTTTTGTTTTGTTTCTCTTTTCCAGTATCTGTTGCCATTATTTGCAGTATTGTCCACTCAGTATTGCCTTTTGCTGTCATATTATTATTATTATTATTATTATTATTATTATTATTATTATTATTGTTATTATTATTATTGGTTTTCCAGAAGTACATATAGAACAGTCCCCACCTCTCTCAGATGAGCTCAACATACCTCTCTCTGCAGGACTGTGGTGGGCGATTGTGAAGGTCACATACCCCATTTATGAAGAGTCTGAGTATAGAGACTGCACCTCATTGCGGTGGCGGGATTCAATGGAGGCACAAAACCATCAAAGCCCTCATCACTGGCCTTCTATGATGCAACCACAAAATACAGTTACTGCACTCAGTCTCAGATACAATTCTGAAGAGTAAAGACGATCTGACAATATAGCCCTGCCTGGTCTGAGAAGGGGCATCTCACCACCACCTTATCATTGCCTCTTAGGGTTACATCAGATATCCCTTTTCCACCAGCATGAACCAGGTGCATGTCGAAGCCAGTGCTATTGTCGGTTTGGAGCTGGTTCATCTGGGGAGCCTTCTAAAAACTGCTTTGTATTTCTACCAGCTAGAGAGCTACTGCAGAGCCAGGTCTGGCATCACAAAATATATGTACATTCTATCATTCATAGCAACACAAGTGTGTAAGCGCTAAATATAATCACAGCATCAAAGATCTGTTGCTAATAATGTTAATAATTTTGCAAATCAGCATCCAAACACAAATACAATGTGTTACTGAAGGACACTGTAGTTTGTATGGATGGAGATTATGAGAGATAATAACGTTCATGCAACGTGCAATAATTTGTGGAGATGGAGGATACAAGGGAGAACAACGTGAATGCAGAGCACGCCATCAATTGTTTAGAGTTATGTTCTGCTGTTATTACAAATATGGCACTCAATACAGTTTCTTGGTTGGAATTGGAGTATGAGAAGGCTGAGTCTTCACAATCAAGCTTCTCAAGGATAACTCTAAAGAGACCAAAGAGCACCAGAAAAAAAAGTGGAGGCAGAAGAAGCCACATGGAGCACCAGTGTCTGCTGGGTCCCCACATGGAGCACCCGTCAGATCCAGTCATGTAGGAAATTTCAACATTTGATATACAGTATGTGGGAGTTACAGTTGAGAGATCTTCTGACAAGATCCCAATGAAGAAAAAGCTGAAGATACTTTGTAAATTTAGAAACATGGCTGCTGCAGCTGCATCAAATGTTCAAATCATCTTCTATGAAGAGAGCACTTTTTACCTTAGCACAAGGTAAACTTGTCCCTGCTAAAACAGAGCTAAAACAGAGGCCTCTCAACTCTTCTCTAAATAATACAAGACAAGATTCTAGAGGAAAAAAAAGATTGAAGGTCCATGAACAACTTTAGAACAAGCTGCTGCAGCTACATCAGAGGTCTAAAGCCTGTTCTCTGAATGGATCTGCTGTCACCTCTAAACTGAGACATCATATTACTGACAATACCCCAGAGCAAGAGGTGCAAGCTGCTTCTATACAAGGATCACCCATGGCTGTAAAGATTCCAGACAAAGATCTGCAGTTCCACCATCACTGCCTGTCTCCAGGATGCCACACAGAGAACCTGTGTTTGCTGTAACCACCTGGTTATCCACAAAAGGATGCAATGTTCAGTGGTATTCTCAAGAAACAAAAGCAAAAATGGAGGAAATCCCAAAACCCAGACAGGGATCACCTGTATCTCGTTCCCAGTTTTCTAGAAAAAGAGCATTGTTTACTCTCTATCAGTATTACTTAGACTTGCTTAAAAGACAGTGAATTAAATGTTTTTTTTATGCATTCTCTGTTTAAAATAATTTATTACACAGTCCTCTGGAATACTTGATTCTGATTGTTCAATCATGATATTCCAAGGTATGTTATACTCTGATAACAACCAATTAAACCAGGGGTCACCAAACTTTTTTGTGTAGGGGCTCACACTTGCCTGGAAGTGTCAAGTATACCTATTACCTTGATTAACCTATCCAGGTGTTTGATAAGGATTGGAGCTAAGCTTTCAGGACACTGGCCCTCCAGAACTTGGTGACCCCTGCATTAAACATCACATGCTCACCCAGGTACTACAGATCATCCTGACTGTTAGTGAATAGCTAGTGAATAGTCCAAGATAAGCCAGAAGCAACCACATGAAACCACGTGTAATGATGGGTTTCCCTTCCACCATTACCTCCATCCTAGTACTATAAACATACATACCTACTGTATTGACATATGCATACATAACGTGAATACAACTACAAACTCACTGTTCAAGTTTAGTCCCTCCATTCTCACACTGATATGTGAAGGACAAAATCTAACAAGGGCTGGAAACATTTCCAGTCAAAATACAGAAAACACAATGATTAGAAAGAGTGTCATCTTTCCTGCTGTGTGGTGATCTGCTCACCACCTTCACATCACTCAGATACTGTCCTCTGTATCATGCCACAGAATACAAACATGCTCTAATCTTTTCTCAGAGTAACAATTTGATGATGTAAATCTCATTTAACCTGTGCAATTAATTACCATCACCTTGATGTACTTAATGTGGAGGCTTTTTTCATGCACTCCCACAAGAGACAATCAAACGTCTCTGCTCTTTCTCTCATCTCTGTTGTAGTTAAATGCAGGCATGTCAAACATATTCCCTCAGCTCTAGGGAAAAAAAGTAATCTCTGGTGCCTTCAGTCTAGCGTTTACTCCACATTTCAATGTGTAAGAAGAGTCATTCAGTTATCTGGGAATTCACTCAGACTTCTGTCAGTATGCGCCATCAGAAGGAAGCCATATTCCCGAGTCACTCTTTATTCTGTGTGAGGGACTGAACAAGTCGCTCTATTACGCTCTAAGATGTTTATTATATTAAAAAGCTCAAACTTAAAAAAGAAACTTTCAAAGAAATAAAAGTCTGATCTCTGTCTCCTTTTTCCCCACTTACTGTTCTATTTCTTCCACATAGTCACCTCTCATATCGACTTTGATAAAACATTTCTTATTGCTGGCAGTCCTGTAGATGTAGGCCTTTCCAAACACATATTTTACTTTAGAGAGTGAGAGCGGATTATTTATATTATAGTGGTGTATTACAGTATAGGCCCATCCTCTCAGGCCACCCAAGAGAGAACCAATGGCAGTGAAAGATGGTATGGTAGGCATAGACATATTAATCGATGTGACTGCAAGTCAATGCCCCTAAACCACTCTATGATCTTCTATTTTCTTTCATTTTACATTTTCTCTCTCTGACAGCCGCTCACAGGCCTAAAGTCAGAAGTGAAATACGGGTGGAAAGATTCCTCTACAAAGTGTCGACACACATTGGGATCACACCTGCCCCGGAGAACATTATAGTAACAAATACAGACCTTTCTAAACGCACACTGAGCTCGTTTTTGAAATCGAGGTCACAAGCTCACATGGAAATAAATCAGAGCGGCTGGATTATGAAATCCCTTTGTCTCTAATGTTATTGGACACATTGTGCAGCACTTAGGAATACTTCTCACTCTCCGAGTGCCGTTTTGAGAGCCGGGACCCATTTGCACCAAACGGGTCTATTAAGTGCCAAGTAACTTTATTTGTGCCTGTTTTAGATTACATAAATCTTCTTCCGTGAGTCCCAGTTGGTACTGTTAATTCCTTATTAAGAGCAGAGGAGCCAGAGGCTGGTGAATGATTGCAAAGCATGCAGCCTGTTCTCTTTCTTATAACCATAAATGTTAACATTAAAGAGACAGTTAAACACTACAACAAGACTTTACAGCTGAAACACATACTAGTCTTGACAATACAGCACTAAAAGTGCTTACTTTGATTAATTAAGACTTAAATGCATACAGTATCAGTTGGCAATAACATGAAAAATAGCACTTGAGTACAGTGCTTTGACTGCAATTCTGTATACAGTTTGCTTAAGGACAAAGCAGGCAAATGTTCTAAACAGTGTTTACCTTGATGCTTTTTGTATAAATGGATTAAACCGAGGCCACATACCTTTATTTCATGGGTGTTTCACCTCTCTACAGATGTAGCACTGTGATATTGCATCATGATCCATTTGTCATACTCTTCTTATATACAGTGAATTCAGTGACCCGCACAACCTGGATAAAATGGTCAAGACCAAGCATAAATATCCTGCACTTGAATTTAGGAACAGACTATTGCTCCATGTAAAAATGTATCTTTTAAATTTGTGCTACAGAAGTGTATCTTTGGAGCATTAAAAACATGTCTGGTGTATATGTGATCTGATTTTTAAAAAATCTGATTAAATAATTGAATTATTGTAACAGTGAGTTCTTACCTTGACAATTGTGGCAATCAGATGGGTTCAGTTCCAGAGTAAATCAATCTGTGAACTCCCCAGGGCTGTTCAGCACTAAACAGAATCACATAAAATCGGGCTACACAATCTCAAAGGAAGTCATTTGATTTAGATAAACATAAATGAATAAGAATTTCTGAAATTAAGAATTTTATTATTATAACTTTAAGTAAACTATGTGCCTCATGTAAAAAAAAAGTCATTAAATTAAAGTATCCTAATAAGCACAAACACTTAAAAAATATGCTTGTGCCCAGTAACAGTTTGTTCACCAGTGAGTAAATCTGGTTGAGGAACAGGCCAGTATTATACTTAACTCACAAGACTAAAGTTGGGCTTGTTGCAAATGTAAGTGTTGTAACTTGTAACGAATGAATAGAATCATTATTTTCTTATCTATGAACTATGTTTTATGTCATATTTAGACATATAAGAGACAAACAAACAAACAAACAAACAAACAAAAAAATATGAATGTGGTCGATCATCTTGGCTAAAGATCTAAATGCTGTAGAAATTTACTGCATTTGATAGAAATAAATAGATGAAGCTAAACAAAAAGGCAATCAGCAATCATATTAACATCCATGTCCCTACAGTATCTCTGTCAACCCAAGGCTGTGTGAATGAGGAAAAAAAGGCTGTGTCCCTAGTCTGGATCAGGTGAAGCAAGGCTCAGCTGATCTGAGCACTATGAGCATGGCTGATGCTAGCACAGTCTGACAGTGTGATGGATACCGCCGAGTGAAAAGCTAATAGATTTTCTGTTGATCCCATGCCACTGTTTGCTGCAGCTGGACCTCTTCTTCCATCCTACCCTGGCATATGACTGAAAATACTGAGGGCTTTGGGGAAACGATATCCAGAGACAGAACTATTTTATTTTTAAGTACCACTAAACGATACCCATTCTAAACTTCAAAGTGTGTTCGATAAGCAATATTTCACATGCCCACAAAAACCTAACATCTCTGAATTGACTTTGACAGAACTCATAAAGACTGCTGGGATAAAATGATTAAAGAAAAAAAAAAAAAACAACATTTAATGTTAGAGGTCAACATTATAAAACAGACTGCTGCATTTCTCAGCCATTTCAGTTACTGTGTGCTTTTTCTAAATGTGATTACTCCTCATAAATACACCTGAAGCACCAAACACATACAATTCAAAGTGAATTTGTGAGCTGCTGACCCATTTAGCCACACTAGATGAGGTGTGAGGTGAGGCTGAGAATTTGTTTTAAAGAACAGCCATGTGTCCTGCAGAGAGAGGCCGCTCTACATCCACAGGACAGGCTGTGCTACTTAACAGACTGCAGCCTCAGCACAAGAAGTTAAGAGAAACAGTTTCCCGTTAATCAGGGCAGACACGAGAGGTAACCTCACAATCCATCTGCCTGTGCACCTGCCGGCACTCTCAGTCCCTGGTACACGTCTATTCCTTACACTCGAATTGCTTTGGCACTGGCTTTCCAAAGGGAGAGGCCTAAACATCTGGCACTAAGTCATAATCAAGACCAGAGGACCAGGATGTCACCCTTGTCTGACCTTGGACAGACTGTGAGATGAAGGTTTGGAACACCTTCAAGCAAGTCAGAATAGATATACAAACTTAATTAATTAATTGACATTCACAGGCTAAGAAAAATAAGAAAAAGAACACTTGCAAAAATCTGATTATATATAACAATATTAAACAAATAAGTAAATAAATGAAAATAAACAACTGAATGAATGAAGTTCTAAACCTGCAGTTCTAAAAATAACATTTCTTTATTATTCTTTTTAAAATTATTATTATTATATCTTTTTTATTAATAATAAAAAATGAACAGTTGCAATAGTTGCAAATGCAATAGCCTCTAAGTGTCATCTGACAATTTTCTCTGTGTGTGTGTGTGTGTGTGTTTTTGTGTGTGTGTGTGTGTGTGTGTGTGTGTGTG
>CAIGQW010053631.1:1605278-1617957 GCA_903798125.1 Danio choprae
AATGGTGATTGGGGCTAGTGGAACGTGAAGGGGGTGTGACAGGTAGTTCACCCAGAAATGAAAATTATGCCATCATTACACACCCTTTTGTTGAACACAAAAGGATATTTTTTGAAGAATATTTAAAACCTGTAACCATTGACACTCATACTAGGTAAAACAAATACCATGGAAGTCAATGGTCTCCAACATTCTTTAAAATATCTTCTTTTGTGGTAAACAGAAGAAAGAAACTCATACTGGTATGGATCAAGTCAAAAAAATTATCTAATTAACTATCCCTTTAACATACAACTTTTTAACAAAAACAAAAACAATGCCACCTAATTGTATGTGACTGTGATGTTGATTCTGTCCTATCACTGCCATTGATTCAAAACTGAAATGGTTTATGAAATAATAGTCACAAGGATGTCTCTTTTTTTTGACAAAGACACACTGATCCAACACACATGCATGTCAGGTTTTGTTGGATCAGTGTGTTACACCTGTTGACATCTGTTGCCATTGGCTGATTTGAGAAGAAAATCTCTCCTCTGTCTGTAAGATGCTTTATCATATTGCCAGAATGAAATCAAACAAGCAGTCCCAAACCACTCACACTTACTTTAACCCATTTAAGAGGTGAAAGAAAACACAGAGGTTGTAGCCAACAAACAACTGACGCTATCTGGAGATTGTTTTATAAATTCAGATTGAAGACTTCATCGATTACTATGCAGAAAAAAAGGCAAGTGAAATCAGGTCTGGCTTATAATACTAATTGTAATGCTAAAAATGGCACTCTTGCACAATTTGAATGAACAATGATATGGGTGCCCTTCTGGCCCTATTTTCTTTTGCATGCATACTCAATCATTCTCTTTTTTCACACAAGTGGATTGCTCTTCCTCTGCAAGTAATGATACACTTGTACTAACAATTGGTAAGGATTCACTTTAGTCCATATTAAAAGATACACTTGTACTGAATAATACAAACAAGATGACTGCAGTACACATCATTTTGTTGATTAGAATTGAGCTTTCGTTATATTCATGTGACTGTTTTGTCAAAGGGATGGACAGCAGAAATTCAACAATCATTTTTCAACAATCAGACATTTTTAACATTTAATGTTAGGGGAAAGACAATTAAGTGTCACGATACATGGCTAATTGCAACTGGATGTACAGAATCTGTGGTGTATCAACACACCATCAGTATATGACTGTTAGAATCAACAAACATAATAAATACAATAACTATGTTGTCTTTAAGGTGCTTTGTCTGAATGTGCCTGGAATTCACTCAGCGTTCACAACTGTTATTTAAACAACCTGAGCCTAAGCTTCAAATACATTGTGCAATGTGTTATAAATGCACAGTAGTTTTAAAAGCCAAAGTGCAAGACAAATAAACCTATTGTCTATGAAAAACACAACTGATTGTCTCATGAAGAACACACTTTCTGACTGTTGAGGAGTCAACAACTCTCATTTCTGTAACTGATCTGCATAAATTCATAACAAATTTGTGAAAAAAAATAAAATAAATAATAATAATAATAATAATAATAATAATAATAATCTTATGGTCTTTATTGCTTGTTTGACAATTGAACATAGTTGTTGGTTCGTCAAGAGGCAGATTTTTTTGTCAAGACAATACAGTTATAAGTGTGAAATATGCATTTTCAGAAGAAAAAAAATTGTTATAATTGTTATAATCTTATAACTAAAGTTCTGAACTGAATCTCTTACAGTATCTCCACTTTTGCAAAAGTGCAGAAAGATGTATGACTGGTTATTCACACCTCTGAAAATAAACAAGTAAAAATTTGTCTGATGTAATTGGCACCTTTAATTAATTTAAAAAATTGAATTGAATCAAGAGAGTCATAATAAATCATCTTTAATTGTGCAAAGACATTTTTTTTGTCCCAATCTTGAATTTGTAAATTACTGTGTTCTTTTTGGTGACAATTTTCCACAAGACCTTGTTAATTTCAGAGGCACTTCTGAGAACAATCATGGCCACAAAATTTAAAAAGAGTTCAATCTCAAGTGCTGCACACTGGACACTTCAAATGGTCCTTCAGAATTAAGGTATTTTTGTAAGTTACAGGTTTGGACACTTCCATAATTATTTGTGCATGTTTAATTTGCTATAAGGATGACGCAAAAAAAAATATCATATAAACATGCATTTTTTGTCCTCCTAATCATGATCAATCCTGTGAAGGGATAAGACAGTGGTGTCCAATTCTACTTCTTAAGGAACATTTATTTCTGATCTGATCCGGCCTTGATAAAACCTCACCTGCTTGTAGTTTTCAATTAACACTCAGACCTTGATTAACTTATTCAGGTGTATTTAATTAGAGCTGGAACAAAATTCTGAAGGACCACTGCTCTTTAGGACTGAACTTGCCCACCCCTGCTCCAGTCAAACACACCTAAACCCAAACTAATTTTCAAAAACATAGACAGCTAACTTTTTGCCTAAAACTGTTTTAGACTTATGAGGTAGCATTGCAGTTTAACACTAGAACTATAGAGGTCATTTTGATCTTTTTTCTTTTAATTTTGTAATTTAATAACTTAAACTTTTCCCTGTGCCTTTGAATAATTTGCTACCTCTGTTGCCTAGCAACATTCTGCTACCAAAAACATAAGTTTCTGATGGCAAAAACATAACATTATTTCAGTCTTGTCTTTCAAAACAACATTCTCACTGTGGTGAAAAAAAAATACTTGCCAGACAAAGGCTGTCTAGTAACGTGTGCACAAATATAGGTTATATTCTGTCATATTTATAGGGCAATGACGGTAGACATTCAAAGCTTTTTTTTTTTTTTAATTCAATTCAATTCATCTTTATTTCTATAGCGCTTTTACAATGTAGATTGTGTTAAAGCAGCTTAACATAGAAGTTCTAGTAAATTGAAATTGAAACTGTGCCTGTCCAATTTTTAGAGTTAAAGTTCATTAGTTCAGTTCAGTGTGGTTTAAATTTCCCTGATGAAAGTCCAAACACTGAAGAGCACAGTGCATCGATGCACAGATCCACAAGTACCAAACCAAACAAGCCAGTGGCGACAGTGGTGAGGAACAAAACTTCACCAATTGACGAAAGTGAAGAAAAAGAACTCAAGAGAGACCAGACTCAGTTGGGTACGACCATTTCTCCTCTGGCCAAGCTTCTTGTGCAGAGCTGCAGTCTAGGCGCAGGGGGCTATAGAACACTGGACGTCCATCGTGGAGAAGCTGCAGGTGTGAGTAGGTCACCGGCGGGTGTACAGGCTGACCCATGAGATCAATGCAGACACTTGTCTGTGACTGGGTCTTTCAAGAATCAGTTCATGCTCTCCACCCCTCCATGACCGCCTTGACCAGCATCTGCTCAAGATACGGCCTGGTCCAGGGTTATGGAGCCCTCTAGAAGTCCTCTAATGTTGGCAGCATCTCTTCACAAAACTTGGATCACATCAATGGCGCTGCACAATCTCTAGAGGCCTCGGGATGAGTATCTCAAGGTGGAAATAGAGAACAAAGAAAATAATTAGCGTAGCTGCTGTTCATAGTGTATTTAAACAAGAGATATTAAATATCAATGAAAAAATATGTGCTATAAATCAAAATAGCAGTTATATAAACAAACATGTAAAGTAAAGGAGTGTTTCTAACGGAATGTCTGGTGCATTTAGACAGGAGGAGTGTGTCCTACATGTCGCTGCCAAGTCCACTCACCTGCATCGAGCACACTCATGCATCATGCCGTTATGTGATACACTGTGTGTATGCTTTATTAAAAAGATAGGTCTTTAATCTAATTTTGAATTGAGGAAGTGTGAGCCTCTGACATTACCAGGAAGGCTATTCCAGAGTTTAGGAGTCATAAATGAGAAGGCTTGACCTCCTTTAGTAGACTTTGCTATTCTGGGTACTACCAGAATCCCTTAGTTTTCAGATTCTAAAGAGCAGGTTAGATTGTAGCGAGACAGAAGCTTGGTTAGATAAACAGGAGCTAGATTATTTAAGGCTTTATAGGTAAGAAGCAATATTTTATCAAATAGAACCTTCAAATGTAAATATCAATTTGGTACAGTCTCATATGAAAGGTCAGAATGACCGCTACTTTTCTAGTAGAATTCTGGTAGTTCCAGTGTTACTACGCTCAGCAGGTAGGAATGGGATTGTGAGATATAAAAGGCAGCAATGTATATAAACAGCCTATATGCGTGAATCTCTGGAGACAACTATAGTGAAGATAGATTAGGATTTAGACATGCCGGAATGCATCCATCAAATACTTTTTTTACGTAGCCCTAAACAATTTAAGAAAAGTTTGCTGAAGTTGTAGCAAAGCTTTGCAAGAGATTGGCCCTCCAGGAGCAGGACTGGACACCCCTTGATTAGTCCAATAGAATAATCCTCAGAAAAGAATGCATTGTAAAACAAAAGACATCAAAGGTGGAAACAAAAACAATAGTTTCAAAAGGGGGCCAGAAGTTAGGAATGCATACTGTACAAGGTTTGTTTATGTATGTATATATGTATGTATGTATGTACTTGCCAAAAAATTTTTGTTGTTTTTTGCAGTCCTTTCAAGTAAAGTGAATTCATCACGTTATGAGGTGTTTATACCAGAAGAAAAGTGGAAACCCCCTGCCTCTTTTCTCTCTGTAGGTAACTAAACATTGGACTGCATGATTGTGGCCCTAGTTTTATCTGTCGTGGGGTGAAAATTGCTAGCTTTATTTTTAGAGGGGCATTCTTTGCATTTGGATGTAAAACTGTTAAAAAAGAACAGGATGGCTAATTAACTGAACATATCTGCCATTTAAGCGATGAAAAAAAGAGAGATTTCAGCGTTAAAAATCTCCAGCTGCGATCACAACGCAACACAAATCCAGGGCCAGAAGTTCTCCACAGACACGGCTAGGTAATAACAACGTTCAGCACACCAGCGGAACCAGCACCAAGCAAAGCCCCCGTGGGTGGCTACTGTACAAATCAACAGGATTGTTTGAAAAACAGCTGGTGTTTCACAGTATGACACCACTAGCTCCTGCCTCCCCACTTGCTAGTGCTCTCTCGCACAAACCATAATCACACAAACATTCATTTATTTCATTTTTACTCGGTTTAACATCAAAACTATGTCTCAGCTGAAATTATGGGTTTTCAGTTTCCTTTTTTCACACTATGAAGATGCTGTAGTTTAATTTGTCTTTCTGTTTATTAAAAAAACCTATAAAAACATAATCGACTGCATGTGCTATAGACATGGAAGCATGATTTCCTACATTCAGCGATGACAAATAGCAAACTATAAATCTGATATATATTCTTTGAAAATTCACAGTCACATTGATGATATATTACCATTGTTAAATGCTTTTATCAACAAGGCAGCAGCACACCTCTCCGGTGTCAGATGTCATGACATGTGTCTCATTTGCACGTGTTGTCTTTGTGTTCAGTGACGTATGCTCCAAACGGCTGCTGAGATGCTGTAGTTGTGATAAACAGACCATCAAATTCTCCTGTTACTGGAGAACACAGCTGCGCAAACCTTTAGGCCAGTCACTCTTTAAAAAGACCAAACACTGCTAATCTTAGTACATCCCTGCTACTTTAGTACACTCCTTCTAGTAGCATTGTCTAAGCTGTAAGAAACCATTGAAATGATAGTTCAGCCAAATGTTGAACACGAAAGAAGATATTGTGAAGAACATAATGCTGGAAACATGTAGCTTTGACTACCATGGTAGTTGTTTTTTTCCTACTGGTTAACAAATCACAATTTTGGAATGAACTAGACCAGCATCACTAGATATCATACAACAATGTGCAAGTGAAGATAACGAAGTATTAATAATCCATTTATTCATTTAATTATTTAGACTAGGGATGTTCACACCACATGTACAATGGTAACTCCGAGGAAAAATATCTTGGAAATAACTTTCAGTCATTTGCTTACAGCTGATGAATGTTATACGATCAGAATCAACCTGAATTTAAAAAGCTTGAGTATTTAAAGCAGCAGACAAATTTAAAGTCAGAAACTTACTCTTACATCATAGAAACTTGCACTTTATTTACTTCACAAAATATTTGTTTTATTTTCTGTTTATACAATGAATCAGTGCAAACCAAAACATTTATTTACAATATATGGAGAGACAAAAGGAGAAAGAGGGGTGGTGGTGGTGGTGGTGGGGATGGGATGTTATTATATTATTATTAAAACATTAACTATAACATTTGCTTATAATTTCCTGCTTATTACAGGGGTTTTTTCAATCGTTTTGCAACACATTTCAGAACCCTGGTGTCAATTTTCAAAACTCTAGACACAAAATTCACAACCATTGCCAAAATTGCACATTTTTACAAAACTCTTAACTCTTTTTTTCAAATGCTTGGATACAATACACATAAGTCAAAGATACTTTGTTTATTGACCTAAAATCACCTTTTCAATATAACACAATTAAACATCAAAATGATCCCATTTCAAAACTCAACTCAAACATTATATTTGAAATAACCGTACATTCATTTAATTAACACGATGTAACTATCAACTGATACAAGCACTCAAAATAATAGGTAACTGTTGCATTAATCTTAATGCATGGAAACTGATGTACTGTACACTATTACATATTTAGATGGTGAAAGTTTCAGGATAGATCAAATGACATCAACTGGACTACATTATCTATAGATTTCATCCTCATTCTTTATCAAATAAGGTTTCTATGTTCCATGTACCACTTTTACAGACAATGTCTTCATATTTTACATTACTGTATGCAAGAAAGCCAAATCACAGCAGACCAATATCAGGTCTAGATTCGCATGACAGAAGGTTCTTTGGGAGTTTTTTGACTAACGAAAACCCCAGTGTGATGTAAAGAGCAGAACCTGTGGCCAAATCCACAGGACCAAACTGATGAAAACACAGATCCCAAATACAAATCTGATGTAGAGAAATATATAGAAATTACATATGTAGCATACTAGTTCATATAGATTTCACACATATAAAATATGTCATACATGTCAAAATATTGCAAAAAATGTCATTTTTTTAACAATTAGAATTACAAATATGTACATATATGTTACCAAAATATATTGCCTGTGTGTGTGTGTGTGTGTGTGTGTGCGTGCGTGCATGTGTGTGCGTGCGTGCATGTGTGTGTGTGTATGTGATTTTTGCTATATTTTGACAAATATGACATTTTAAATACAGCTCGTGAAATCTAAATGTAATTTGCATTTGTTGCCATATAACATGCCATAGGTCAGCTTTTCGATATTGTGATGTGCAGTGAGAAACAATTTTGTTAACTTAACTATTCTGTTGTTGTTTTTGTTGTTGTTGTTGTTGATGTTGTTTTTCTTTTGTTTTTTACAGTGAACCTACGTTTTGATTGAATGAATAAAACTTTAGTTCAGTGTTTCCACTGTTTTTACTGTTCCCTCTACGCTAATGTATAAACAATAATGAAACTTGTATCAGACATTTTAAAGAAGAATATTTAATGATTGTTAAAGATTGTTCATTAAAAGGATGTGTATCTTGTTTATGGGTGAACTAAAGTTAAAGTTCATGTAGTATTTGTATGATAAAAGGATTATGTGAACCAATGATCCTATGCAAGACCTCTCTAAAGAAATGAACGCAATATGCAATTGTTTTGAACACTGGAGAGCCTGTGTTAAAAGTAGAGACTGTTTAGAGTTTTGTATCTAGAATTTAGAAAATTTACATCAGGGTTTTGAAATTTGTGGCAAAAAAATGTAAAAATAACTGTAATAATTATTAAGGCATATTAAGGTAATAATTATCTTTATATATTGGGTAGGTTTAGGATTGTAGAATAAGCGGTAACACTTTATAATAACTGCACACTATGAATCATTTATTAAGCATTAGCAAATAGTTAATTCATTCACACAATCATTAAGCACATTATACATGTGCTTATAAGTCAATACAGTGTTTGTAGATGTAGTTATAAACTGCTTTATTAATCTAGAGTTAATTCTTAACAAATAATGAATTAACTATTTGCTAATGCTTAAGAAATTGTTCATAGTAAGTAGTTATTATAAAGTGTTACCGAATATGTTTATACAGAATATGTACTATATGTACTAAAAACAGCCAGCATCTTAATAATAGGCAGAGGTTAGCCGCTAGTTAATAGTGAGAAATGGTACTTACACTAAAGTGTTTTTCTTTTTGAGTTTTGAAATGACATGAAGTTAGGTAAATGATGACAGAATTACCCATTCATAAGGGTAAAATAACATCTCGTGGTTCAAAAAAGAATAAATGATTTCACTCAACTGGGGAAGCTAATGGTTGTATTGAATGCATCTGTCATTATGTTGATAAATCTGTGTTGGTTGACCATAAATCTGCTTCAGCATTCTTTTGCTATGTCTTTACCTGTTAACAGTATAGCTGTCATTCCAGGAGACATGCAGACCACCAAAACGAGTATGGCATGAGGGCTTATCATTCATCTGTGTAATAAGAAGTTGCTGTGACAGGCCCTTCACTTTGGTGGAGCTCTCTGCTGCTCCACAAGCACTTCAGTCAGATAATGAAGTTGGCAGTACTGGGCCTCGTTTCATGGATGTGCAGCTCATTAGTGTCAAGCTTGTAATAGTCTTCTGTCTCTTTGAAATGGTAGACGAGGATTAATACCCAGCACCATTAAAGCAGGAATAGGCCTTGGCATTTTTTGGTGGCCCTAAGAGAACTCTAAGAATCTGATTGGGTATTGACATGCAATGGGTCTCTGGATGGATTCATGGACTCAAAGGTGCCACCGAGGTACCAGTGGAAATCTATTTGAGCTAAAATTGGGCTAGACTTCAGGTTATCTCGCTCTCTCTGTGTCTTTCTCTCTCTCCTTTATTATTTGTCTTTCATCTAATGTTCTGCTTGACTTCCTGCCGTTGTTCATCTGTGAGATTGAACCTCTGAAACGCTCTGCTGGCTCTCCACACAGCCGTCATGGATAAAGGTTTGCAGATGGGAAAACAAAGAAAGAAGAAGAAAAGGAAGGATGGAAGGAGGAAGTTCATTACTGAGGTGATAATGCCGAAAAGCAAATGATTGGCAGCAATGGTCTGAAACTGCAAGCGGTGTTGTCCTTCACACAATCATGGACAGGATACAATTTCTTCAGCTCAACATTAATAAAACAGTCAGCATTCTAGTGTTCTGCAATGCAAATGATACGCCTGCCAAAATGTTTAGTCCAAAATTACAAATACTAATGTAAAATAAGAAAATGCTATTAAAACTGATTCTTGAAAACTAATTTGATAAATAGAGCCATAGCCATTCATAGTCAAACTATCAGTCTCAAGGCTTTTTGCGAGCTTACAATTTCAATTGGACTATTTATTCTTTCAAATCAAGGTTTCTATCAAGGTTGGCTCTCACACAATGTGTGTTATTCAAAGAGTCATTCTCCTCAGTAAACAGGCATTAAATATAATAAGCAATAAAAGGCACATCAACAACATCAAAATCAGGTAAAGACTCAAATACATGCCAGGAGCCATCAGGATCACACACAATTTAGAATATTAAATATGAGAGCTGCTGAACACCAGTATTGGTAACACTAGTAACTGTAATAAAAACCTTCATACATAATTAGCACAGTTGTTATTAACATAACATTCAGATTTTTATTTTTGTTTACTTTTTCTTTTTGTTTTTTTGTATGTCAGCCATTACCATAGACTAGGATTTACTAGGATTTGCACTAGGATTTACTAGGATGCACCATAGAATTCACAATCATATTCAATGATCTACTGAAAATAAAAAAAATAAAAATAAAAGTCAACTACATCTTGAATAGCCTGGGGTAAGAAAATTAAGATTAAAGTTTAATTTTGTGGGTTACCTATAATTCTGAATATCCCCCTTATATGTGATGCTTTGTTCTGCCGTTGGACACTTTGAATATTTATTTATTTTTGTATTTTTCTGATAAAATTTAATGATTGCATTGAATGTCTTTTCCCCCTTGATATCAGTGCAGAAATGATATGAAATGTGCATATAGTCTATTTATAGTTTATTGCTATTAGGACATCCCAGCTTCAGTTAAAAATGTAGGCCTTCATATAAATGATACAAATACAATTAAATAAATATCTTTGATTTTGGCATTTGATTTGTCTTTCAATATGTATTTTTTTTAAATGACTTTTCAAATAACATGGCAACATTTATATACTAATTGATTTAGTATTTTGCATTAAAGGCACACAAATGTCTGATGTACCTCTATATTTTTTGTTATATGAAGAGTTGCTATAATAGTTATGTACATATACTTAAAAATGAATGTAAATGCATTCTGTTTTTAAGGAAAACAGCTTTCTCTGTCTTCCCGTCTGTGCTCAATTTTCCTCATGTAATTTAATAAAACTGCATAAATTTCCACATGAAAATATAATAAATAAAACTCTCAACTGATGTATATAGTTACTTGCAAAGACAAAAGACAAGCTAATAGTCTTATAAAAGGTAATACAAGCTAAATCAAGCATTACATATGTGTCTTATGTGAACTGATCGTGCTTCACATCTCCACTGGGACTGTATGCTTGGTTTGCTCATACACCCATTCAGTACATTGTAATTGATTTTCTGGAGTGAATGCTTGCACAGAAGCACCTGCTGGTCCAGATGTCTCTGTTTTTGACTGAAAAATAACACTCTTGGATAACATGATTGGGAAGTTCTGTTTTCTGGGATTAATGGTGAGGTATCCTATGGTAAGGACGTCACTGTGAAGGGTAGGGTTAGGGGCGGGGCTAGATGTGTGCATTAAAAGTATTGCATGCAGCTCAGATTGCATCTGCACGCAGTCTGCAGCCAGACCCTTCTCAAAACTTTCAGATGGCACTTAGTGTTTGTACATACCAAGCCAATTCCAAACAATTAGCACTGACAAATTACAACTGTGTTGTCGCCTCACATTGGCTCACGTCTGGATCTATTTGGACTAAAAAGCTGCTTGTGAACACACCAAACAGACAGCAGCCGACTGATTAAAGAGGAAACGTTCTGCTACTGCGGAAGAGGATGTGTTTTTCCTCACCATGGGAAGCAGTATCTGATTTCTCATTCAGAACGGCACAACCGTATCTTCGGACATGCACATGTAAACAAAGCAAGTTTGATCCTTGTTATGTTTTTCCTTTCTGTGTCCTGCACTCAGCTGTTGGTCCTTGTAATCAGCACTCAAGCTGATTGCAGGACACCTATACTAGCTTTACTCTTATAAAATTCCTACATCTATATATACAATTCCTATTCCAACTCCCTTTCCAACTCTTTTTTGTCAGTTTATTGTTGCTATGTTCAAAATCTCTAAGATTTCTGCGGCTCAGTCTACCTTTGTAGTCCTGTCTAGTCCTGTCCTGTCTTGTCCCACGCATGCTATGATGTATTTGCTGAAAATGTGAGGTTTTGTTTCACCTGTTACACTGCCCAGACTGCCAGCGTTTTGAAGTCGGGTGTCCTCCGTGGATCCTAAGGATTTAGTCTGTGTCGCTGTGGTGGGCTAACGCAATCATCCAGCCTTCATCTCTGTCCAGGCAGAGCGGGTGGCTTTTTGTGTTTGTTTTAAGATGCAGTTCACCCTTTCAGTTTCTTTTTGAACAGCAGACTGCTCTGCTTGGAGTCAATGTCTGACCGTCGGCTTGGAGTGTCTCGTTCCTTAGAGGTTTTAGCATCTGAATATGTAGATTTCCAGTGATTGTGTCAGTAGTAGTGATGAAAATTAACAATGAGATAATACCAGATTTTCTTTGCAAAAGCAAAGCACTTTACAGCCTAGAAGGTGTGGATAGATTTCACTTCCTCTTGTTTTGCTCCACTGTACCTGACGGCTGTAGGTTTTAAGGCTTTGCTTTTTTCTTCTTTGAAAAGGATGTCAGTGACCCCTCTTAACTAATTGGAGAAAAGCAAGCCTTCCACATCCAGGCGAACAAGCCATATTCCTGTGTTCTTTCAAACATTTTCATTTAATTTGTGTCCTCCCAAAGAGCTTCCCCTTCAATCTCCACTGTCAAAATCGATAAATCCACTGAATACACCATGTCTTGGTTAAATCAATGGAGGACATGGTTGTATTAATGGAAATCAAAAATTGATCCGAGTTTAATTGTAGTATACTTAAATTATTAGAAGCTAAGCAAAATGAAAGCAGAGATGTAGAGCAATCAGATTAACCAGTGAAATGAGTCAAATAAATAAATAAAGATAGAGAGGTGGAGTCCAGAGACCAGACATTGGTAATGAAACCGTCATTCAGGGCCCATTTGTTCTACTTCACCGGTGTCTGTTTGCTCCTTTTCTTCTGCTAACACACACCAACACTAGCTGCACATCCACGCCTCCTCTTGTTACTCCAGGTTTTATCCTGTCACAGATGAATGTTTTCTCAAGAGCTCCAGTTCTGCCTTGGCGTATCAGAGCAGTGCTAACAATACTTTTAGCACTCCTGTTATTGATTGATTGCATTGCTTTTAAAATGTTTCTTATTGTCACATGATATCCTACAGCAAAGCCTAGCCGACACAGTGTGCTGTAAGTAACTGCAAAAAAAATGTCATCATCATCATCATCATCA
>CAIGQW010053631.1:1618357-1633678 GCA_903798125.1 Danio choprae
AAAAATGGGAGGAATTAATTCTTTCAAATATCTGATACCTAAGATAATCAATTTTATAGACACAGCTCTTTTGTTTCTGCAGTTGTGAGAATTGTTGTCACCTTTTAAGTTGATATAACATAAAAAAACGAATTGAAGTAAAAAGTGATGTCCATAAAGAATAAACGAATAATTTAGAAAATCTTATATAAAGTTTACTGGACATGGAATTTCAGCAAAGCAAGGATGTCCTATAATTTAAAAAAAAAAAAAACTAATTCAAGAGAGTAGAGCTCTTAGTCCCAGAAGGAGCGGTGCTGTCTTTTTAAATCACCATCATAATAATTATCAAAAGCCCCTGGAATGGAAATGTGCAAGCATTTCTATTATACTTCTTTAGCTTGGGGATACAGACATGATTTTTTTTTTTTACTCATAAGGTGACCTCATTCAATTAAAGAAGAAGTTCGGAAGGACGTAGAATCAATGGAGGACCAGAACCAATTAAAAAACAGCTAATTGCAGATGCATTTTTAAGTGGATTGACTAAGTAGCCGTCAATAACAACATCGCCTGCCAAGGAAATTATGCAAGAAACCAACTGAAGGAAATTAAGTCTTAAAGGCATGTCTCTTCAGCTGTCTTTTATGGAAGCATGTGAACAATCTAACTACTGTATGTATTAAACTAATAGACATAAAAGACCTATAAAGACCTATAAAATCATTAGCTATTACAATACTTTAAGTAAACACTCATCATAATTTTACACATCCTGCATTATTCCTGTAGCAAATGTAATACTGCTATTTCACTATTAAACCCTTTGTTGATATTTATCATACATCCATATATATATATAAACTGTTAATATAGTTTTGTGTGCTTAATCATTAGGCTCTAATGACTATAGGCTATAAAAATAGATGTCTCGTGTGCCAATAAAATCTGTAGATGATGTGTATTCATGTACACTTATGAATTGGTTTACATTCTGAAATGCTCTTACGTAAACATTGTCCTTTATTACTCTGTAACTTTGTGTAGTGGTGTCAGGATCAAAAATTATTCCAAGACTCAGGAAGATTCATTTTCTGATATTTTAATGTTTTTGCAGCAAGGGAACAATACAGAAGAAACACAAGAGTTTCCATTCTGGTTGCTCTAAGGGCAGTCCTTTGAGGCCAGTTTATATACAGGCATACAAACAGATGATGATGCATTGTCTTTAATCGTTGGTCTAAACAGTTTTTTGGTAGAATCCTATTGATCATATAATCAAATCATTGTCAGCACAATATTCCTGCAACTGGCACATTCCAACCATTCCAACTGATTAAAAACTACAGTTGAGCACGTGATTATATCAAGAAGCACATACATAACAAGTGGGAATGAGAAATCCATATAAAAAATTCCCTACAGATGCAAAAGTATAACACAAGGAATCCAGGAGAATTAATTATAGGTAAATGTCCATGGAAACATATAAGTGGTGGGAAACAGAGCAAAGGAAAACTAGGGAAATGACAGACAAAAACCAAAACAAACAAAAAAAAAAAACAAAAAAACAGATGCTGTATATGACATACACATGTTGAAATGACTCATCAACCCAGCTAGAATTCAGCTTTGTTAATCGCAGATACAAATATGAATGTGGTGATGCATTGATACAAAATTAAGTTGATTCATTGATTTCATTGCATTGATACAAATATTTTATCTAAAAAAAATAAATAAATAATAATAATTAAATAAATAAATAAATGATTCAGCACATGGTGAATTAAAGACTGAGCCTGCATTCCAGAGGGTAACACGAGGACCTCTAGGGGCATGGAGACAAAATACATTATGGTGAAAGGCATTGACATTAATATTGAGACAGTGTCTGAAAATTAGTTACTTTTTCATTTAAAACGGGGCACCAGCCACATTATTTTGCCTTGACAATAAATAACAATCAGAGATTGTTTAAATAAAAATGTATTAGATTTTAACGTGTTGTCATCTTAGTAATATGAATTATTTGTAAGATACTGGTTGACTTATATAGCACTTGAAAACTGAATTATCAACAGACATTTTTTTTTCATTTAAGCTTTAAAATGCAAACTAAAATGCGAACATGAAGACGTGGATCACTGAAGAAAGACTACTGATTAATTATTTTTCAACAGCCTTGAACATGAAGTACTTATGTACATGTGATTTTTCAGGTTTTTTATTTTTAATAAATTTGCAACAATTTCAAAAAATCTTTTTTCCCCATTGTCATTATGGGGTATTGCGTGTAGAATTTTGAGGAAATAAATGAATTTAATCCATTTTGGAATAAGGCTGTAACATAAAAAAATGTGCAACGCTATGAAAACTTTTTGGATGCACTGTATTTATACCCTTCACACAAGCTCTTGACCCCGTTAATGCTTCTCGAACACTTGACTTGACTCCACTTTTGTAAGTCCCTATGACTTCAACATTTGACCTGAAAGTACCACTCCGCCATGATCCATTGATCTGATCTATTCTTGATAGCAAAACAATCTTCTATTTGATTAAACAAAGCAAGAGAGATCAAGTTAAAAATAAATAAATAAATAAATAAATAAATAAATAAAATAAAAAAAAAACTACATTTTCAGTATGAACAAAACTGTTCTTGCCAGGCCAAATCCCCTCTTGATCTCCCTTTTACAGATGATTCTCACAAACCAGTTTCCTGCCTTTGGTTCTTAAAACACTTCATATATGTTCTCAGACAATCAGGCATTCCAACAGACAACTTCTCCAGTTACTCTTTTCACACTGGAGCAGCATCTTCAGCAGCTTAAAAACTCCTTTCCCAGCATGAAATCCAGATACTTGAGCGATGCCTTCAAAACCTACGTCCGCAGGTGATTCCACATAAAAAGTCCCTTCAACCCTCAAGATCATGTTGGATGCTGCAAGAGCCTACTGGTTGAGCATATATTTTCTCTGCCAAAAACTAGCAAGGCTTATCCATCCATTTCTGTGAATATTGAATTTACATCAGATGAGTCTCCAGGTACAATCTATTTCTCTCCCAAGCCTGCAGCCTCCTGAGACTTACCTGTCCAATTTCACGAGCATTGAGCTCCAGTCTAACACTGCTAGAACCTTCCGTTCAAGCAATTACATTTTGCTCTCCCAACCGGGTACTTCCATATCAATCCATTCTGTAGTACAGTCCAACTTGACACTGTACGCTCCTCCAGCCAAATAATGCAAGACTCCCCAAAGAGATGATTCAAGCCTTGCCAACACATCAGTAGGACATTCATCTGATGTGACATGGACTCTTCAAGTCAAATTCTAGACTGACTGACCACCCTCCTCCTTCCCTAAATCCAAACTACAGTGTGTTCAAAGAGGAGGTACTTAAAGTATGGGCAAATTATTAAGTTGGTGCCCTTGCAAAATATTGGAATTTGCAATGACTTGCCTGATTGAGTGAAATATAAAGGTTTTTTCATCTCTGAACCCCCGCTGATCAAATTAATGGATTTCTCACCTCCTACAGTGACACATATGAACATGATGTCTAAGATTCTCATTACTTGTAATGATCATATTTTTTAAAATCTAAATTTAAACATGTGTCACTAAAGCAGTCTATATGAACAATGTGATGACACATCTGCTAATGAAAATCAAATTTGAATCACAATTAAATCAACAGTTAAATCAAACTGGTTGATAAAGTTCAGTCGATAAAGAGACAGAATTGAGAACAACTGGATGTAAGTTATAGCTCCACTAAACCATATGTTACTCAGAGGCCATGCAATATACAAATGTAAAAAGAATATAGACTGATCCAAATTTAAAATGTTCACAGTGTGGCTACTGAGCTAAATCCCTAAAATGAGAAAAATGAGATTCAGGTTATAATGCATTTGCTATATACTCTATCAGATTATTTTGACCTCACTTATGCACACTTGGGATGTGATAATGCAACAATATAATAGAGCTGTCATATACAAATTTTCTAATAAGTTACATTTTTATATTGTACTCAATGCAGATGTTAGTCTTTCAGGAGAATTTAGTTTTGCTTTGTTTAGTGTGATAACAGTAAGACCTACAAGCGAGAAGATGTTCAGAGAGAGTTAAGGGTCAGTGATGATATAGCTAACCCAATACCAACATAAGTTATACGCCATCCCTCAGTGCAAGAGTTAGTTTGCCAACAAATGGGGAAAAAATCTAAGTAATTAACTGCCCAAAATTAAAGCTAAACTTTCACAGTAAATTATTCATTCATTCATTTTCTTCTTGGCTTAGTCCATTTATTAATTCCGAGGTCGCCACAGGGGAATGAACCGCCAGCTTATCCAGCATATTCTTTTACGCAGCGGATGCCCTTCCAGCTGCAACCCATCACTGGGAAACATCCACACACACTCTCATTCACACACATACACTGCGGCCAATCTAGCTTACCCAATTCACCTATGCCACATGTCTTTGGACTTGTGGGGGAAACCGGAGCACCCGGAGGAAACCCACGCCAACACGGGGAAAACATGCAAACTCCACACAGAAATGCCAACTGACCCAGCCGAGGCTCAAACTAATGACCTTCTTGCTGTGAGGTGATCATGCTACCCACTGCACCACTGTGACGGCCCCAGAGTAAATTAGTCCAAAATTATTTATCATTACCACTTAAATAACAACTGTTTAATAATTTTTTATTCATCTCCAGATTCAACTTTCAGGATTGAATGAATTAATGAATGAATTAATAGAACAAAAAAACAGGGGTAGTTCTGTCTAAGAAGACCATCTCAGATAACAAGTGATCTTTTAACAAAGAAAGTCTCATAACATAGCACAATAAAACACAATTAACTCTAAATAGTCGATACACTATTCATAATATCTTGCAAATGCAATGTTTAAAAGTAAAAGTTAAAGTTCCAGGTAGAGGTCTTCAGATGTCCTCTTGGATATCTATTCTAAATCTTAAACGTGTGACACATGAGTTGGTTTGGTATTACTTGAGTTGGGTCTCGGGAAATTAAAATAAATGTCAGACCCTTTATAGAATGTCTATTTAGAATAAACAGCCCACCTTGTTGGCAGAGAATGTACTGAAGTTTCAGTGAGTGATGACTATACAGTGATTGGCATTTAAGAAATTCAGCCAAAGTAGCCTATTTGTAAATTGGTGTTAAGTGCATTTTGAGTGAGAGTCTTTAAATGAGATGTGTAAGAATTTAGTCCTACATACAGGAGCAATTTGAAGACGAAAAAATGACAAATGACAATGACAAATGTCTGGAAATAAAGCATATGTAAAGGTGTTTTATGTGTGGTAAACATAAGTGGACTAAATGACTGGTCTGTTGAATTATTTGAAAATAATGCATATCTGTGGTATAGCTCCACTTTGCTTCATGGCTATATAACCACCTCGGGTGTGCATTATTTTTTTTTTAATAATTCAATGGCTTGTCATCAATTATTTCTTACATAATCTCAGCAGGGTCCTATTGCAAAAAGCCTGTTCAGTTTCTAATACCTCTTAAAAGTGCACAGTTACAGTCACAACTGGCTTTGTCAGCACCCCAATAGCGTTATTCATGAGAAATGTTTTTCTTTTATTTTATTTTTTTAGAATTCATATGCCTGCATGGGAATCTTAATAACAATGCATCAAATTAAAAACACTGTTTCTGGTCTACAATGCATGTAATGGTCTGTACTCGAGTGAAGATGAAACTATTCAGCCTAGCATATGGAATAAGCTGAAGATCATATTTTTACAGATGACTCTAAGTCTGGATACTGTGGCTGAAATCGGTTCAGATCTTGTATTTCAGTCTTTTGAAAATGACATTAATTTTATCATAAGAAACATCAAAACTGGTGATGTAAGTGCTGGAAGTGTTCATTCACTGTGAAACTGGCCATGACTACAATATGAAACATTCATTCATTCATTCATTTTCATTTCGGCTTAGTCCCTTATCAATCTGGGGTCACCACAGCGGAATGAACCGCCAACTTATCCAGCATATGTTTTACGCAGCGGATGCCCTTCCAGCTGCAACCCATATATTGGGAAACATCCATACACACTCATTCACACACATACACTACGGACAATTTAGCTTACCCAATTCACCTATACCGCATGTCTTTGGACTTGTGGGGGAAACCGGAGCACCATGAGGAAACCCACGCAAACACATTCATTACTTACAATACATAGTATGATTCACCTGCAGTCATGTAGGTAAATCAATGCATTAACATATACACAAGCAAACAAACAAACAGATCGACAGATATTATTAAAAAGATAATAAGAATTAAAAAGGTAGTTCATCATGCCTTGATCAATTGCATCAATAACTTCATTAATCATTATTTTCTTAATATTTTGTGGCAACAATGGAGATGGTGTCACATGCAATATTATTTTTATTAGCTATAGTCTCAAAACGCAATATGTAATCTAGCACTTTCTTAAGTTTTAAAAGACTTTTTGTTGACCCAGTATTCTAGTTTAACCTATTTAGTTGCACATACAGCAATTAGAAATGTGTTGTTGTTGTTTTTTTGTTTTTTTTTGGAACCTCTAAAAGGTGATGTTCACTTAGGGTGAGAAATTATTAAATTAATCACACATTAATAAACTACAATCAATCAATCAAGCAATCATTTTTTTCTCAACAGGAATTTTAACACACATTTTCTCAACAGGAAATAACTGAACTGAAATGTATTTCCAACTATTCATTTCCACCTGTTACTATCTGCTATAGTTTAAAACCTATTTTAACCAACATACTATCAAAGGATTTTTTATTTATTTATTTGTTATCAATATTGCCTGTAGCGTTCATAACCCCTAGCGAAGGTGAAAAGCCTGTAGCAGGGCAGATATGGAGCTGAGGTGCACCAGGTCAGTCTAGCAGGAAGGGAGGAAGAAATGAACAGTCTTGTTTACCGTCCGGGACTGTCATCATTCCCCACTTGGCCTCAATACATGACACATCCTAAGACATATACGAGATAGAATGAGGACAATGCACAATTAGAAGCAGGCAACAGATTCAGCAGCTCACTGAGGAGCTGCATTAAACACTTTACACTTAGGAGAGGTAAACACTGATAAAACAGTCACAATGACCCTTATATTTCACCTGCTTTGCCACCTCATTTTCAAAACAGAACGCTTTAAAATGTGGAAGATGCCACATTTACAGTCTGTCCGGGATTTTCCTACAGTTGCAAACCAATTCCAGAGAGGTAAGGATCATGAGCAAATCAGATCAGAAGACTCAGGGTGAAAGGGACAGAGAGAGAGAAAAAGAGGAGAAGGAAATCAAAGCAGGTATAGAATTGAGAGGAGATATAAATGAGATGGGATTACTTTATCGAGCTTGGCAGGAAAAGGGCCTTTTGTGCACAGGGCTTCATCAGATCTGTGTGCCCTAAAGCCTTGCTTGGGTTACAAAGCCCCAGCACTTCAGGGACTTTATGCTTTACTTTGCTTCCCTTAGAAATTACCCTCTGATCCTCCTAGCATGATAACAGGGTGGGACGTATGGTGTTTTTTTTGGGTGGGGGGGTTACACAGATTTACATAAACAGTTTACACCAAAATTCGAGAATAGATGGAATTTTTTTTATTCAATTTGTAAGGAATTTTAATTTAGTCATCACTAGTCCATCACAGGTTATTACTCGTCTCTCACCTGACATCACTAGTCCATCACAGGACATCACTGGTCTCTCATAGACATCACTATTCAATCACTGGACATCACTAGTCTCACACAAATATCCCTAGTCTCTCAAAGGACATCTCTAGTCTCTCACAAACATCACCAGTGTCTCACAGGACATTACAAGTCTCTCACAAATATCACTGGTCTTTCACAAGACATCACTGGTCTTTCACAGGACACCACTAGACTGTCACAAACATCACTAGTCTTTCACAGGACATCACTTGTCTCTCACATTGTTCTGCAGTGATTTTGATTAGCTCATCTTCAATCTCGTCCTTAGTTGGATGACTGGACAGTTTCTTAGGCATAACTTTGTCCCTAAGGATTTTACAGAAATGCTTATTTAGGTTTAGGTCAGGATTCTAGGCTTCCATTTTATTATTATTTAAGTGTTTTCAACTTGTTTGACAGGATGGTGACAGGCTACCTTGCATAAAAACTGCTGGATGATTGGATGATGGACAGTGGAAGGAATTGCATTTTGCAGAAGGAGGTTCTGACAAACATTTGCATTTACTCTGCCATGTAGCTTTACAGTATAAGGTGCCCAACTACTGCTGCAGAAAACTTTCGCAAAACCATGACACTTCACTTCTTTAACTCTTCTTTAACACTTGATTTCTTTAATTATTTTGGCATCAGTCTTTTCCCAGCTTGATAACAGATATTATCTTCCCGTATCGGACCCACACAAATTAAACTTGCTTTGTGTCCACACAACATGATCCTTAGCAAATTGTACTTGAGCATTTTGATTCATTCTGCTGATAAGAGGTTTGGTCACTGCTGGGCTTTCAGTGTAAACTCATCTAAATCTTGAGACACTGTATGTCAAGAAGATCCTCACCCTATTCAGCATTGACCTGGTAGGCAATCCCAGCTGCAGTGTTGAACTAATTGCCAGTTGAGATTATATGCCTTGTCCTGTCCTTTCATGAGCTGTCTTTTGTGGATGACTAGTCTTTTTGATTAGCTTGAAATTTCTAGTGACTTTTTTTATGGATTGGCTAAATTAAATATACATTTAAGGAAACTACCAGCAAGTAGTTTCTTCACTTCTGGTCACATGGAATGCTTTTTGGCAGGGGCTATCGGGGCGTCTCATTTCTGTTCTGCCTTCATTCATTGGTCAATCTTTCTTTCTTTTTTTTGCAACACCCATCTTCCAACAATCCAATCGGTTCCCAAAGGACCAAATCATCCACCGCCCTGTGTGTTTTTTCTCATTTCAGGACCGTTTCAAGTGAATTTACATCACAACAGAAGAAAAAAGGACAATCTTACACTCCGTTTCATGCCGACATTTAGCTTTTGTATAAGCTTAAGCCTTTTTTTTTTCCCCTTTGTATACAGTGCTTTAGAATATACTGTATGTAACTCATGAAATATTTCAGTCCTTGACTCCTTGAAAACCTTTACGTTTAGGAAACTATAGGTTGTTCTCCAATTTTGATCTCCACAGTAAGTGCACTGTAATGCCATTTTGGCAATGTGATGCCCTGTCAAATTTAATCCATCCATGAGAAATATCCATATGCCCCCTTACACAGAGAACCAATTGCAGCAAGACCATGTTTTGTTATGTGTTGCAGACCATTAGCTGTTCCATAGTGTGACCCTGGAGGGTATGCAGGACAGATCCATAACTTTTCATAATGCTAATAATAGCTGCAATTATTATTACTGTGGTTCTTTGGTTCAGTTTTATACCCCAGAATATCAGTTGTGTGACTGGGAAAGAGATGCACACCTGTTCTGAGGTTAAGCCATGATTACTTATTTTTATTATCACCCAAACAAATCCTTTGAAAATAAAACATCTAGTTTAACAGTCACCACTGTTTGCAGAAGGTATTAATCTTAACAAACTCCAGAACCTGAAAACAAGTTAGTCATCCTTCTGCACAGTGTTATTATGGGGGGAAAATAAATGAATTAGTTTCTATAGCCCATGAATTTTCACAGACTCCTGAATCATACAGAATAATAATAAGATCAGATGTTTACATATTGAACTTTTAGTTGATTTAGATGGAAGTGTAATTGAGGGCAAGATTAAGAGAATTTAAGATTTACTAAATGACTTACTAAATGTCCTTAAGTGCCTTTTCACATCGCAATATCTGAAGCAGTTATCCACTCTGGGCTTTTCAAAACTATTTATTCACAATTACAATAATAACTAAAATTCTAATGTTCAGTGAATATATGTAGGAGCTAGAATTTTTTTCAATGGATTTTCAAAGCCATTCTTTTTAAATGCCTTAAATATTCTGGAAAAGAAAGGGAATGAAAGGAAAAAGGCTGAGCAAAAAAAGTAATAAAAATTAGAATAACATTATGAACAAAAACAGAGTAAATCCGCTTAAGCTAGCTAGATACATACAGATACATAGTCTGTTTTAGATAGATAGCTGTGAGACCCCTTTTTAGTAGGGCAGCCGCTCAAGGTAGTAATATTGTACTAGCTTAATGACAGACTTTGGCTAATGCATTTTTGAATGACCAAAACAACATTTCAGATGATTTACATTGTGCTCAGTCCACTTGTTTAATACATTCCCATTTCACCTATTTTTATTATAACATGATCTGTTAAATTAAATTCAATTCATCTTTATTTCTATAGCGCTTTTACAATGTAGTTTGTGTCAAAGCAGCTTAACATAGAAGTTCTAGTAAATTGAAATTGAAACTGTGGCAGTCCAGTTTTCAGAGTTAAAGTTCAGTTTTGTTCAGTTCAGTGTAATTAATTTTCACTGCTGAAAGTCCAAACACTGAAGAGCAAATCCATCGATGTGCAGCTCCACAAGTCTCACAGAAATCACAGAACGTTTTTGCAAATGCTGATTTGCTTTTTTTTTCTCAGTAAAGGTGTTTCCATTGTAGGTTATGCACATTATTTTCTTATCAGATAAAAAAGCTTTTCCTACTCAGCTGTGCACACTAATTTTTTTCACATTTTCAAAATGTATGTGTATCTTGCCATTTCTATTAAGCATTTTTAATGCAATATTTCACAATGTGTATAAAAATAGTTGGATAGAAACAGATGGTGATTTGTAGGCACTTAGGAGAGTGTGGAGAGATGTACATGTTTTGTACATGATGTTTTGTACATGAGATGTACATGAGGAAGTCATCACTGCTACACAAATAGTTGATGAAAGATGTCTTTGCATTAGTGGAGTGGTCAGAACCAAGGAAAGTTCATGTTCACGTAGACAGTTTAAAAATAGCATTTTTATATGATGTTCTGAAAATGACTCACATCATAAATAAAACAAGTGTGTGAACAAAAACAGCATGAACACACATACTGTATATATATATATATATATATATATATATATATATCGTCACGGTGGTGCAGTGGGTAGCACGTTCGCCTCACAGCAAGAAGGTCGCTGATTCGAGCCTCGGCTGGATCAGTTGGCGTTTCTGTGTGGAGTTTGCATGTTCTCCCTGTGTTGGCGTGGGTTTCCTCCGGGTGCTCCGGTTTCCCCCACGCAAACACGGGGAGAACATGCAAACTCCACACAGAAATGCCAGCTGGCATTATATATATGAAAATAAATACATAGTAAAGTAAGAAAATAAGTAAGTATAAAGGAAAGTTTTACCTCTTATTATGTAAAAAAATTATTAAAGATCCAGTAGGATCTGCCTAAATGCTAACCGGTTAGCATAGTATCTTTCAAATACAATCCCTTCCCTGTCGTCCAAAACCACGCCTCCTGAAATCGAAAGCGCGCCCATTAAAGATGACAGAGACCCACTAGATAATGTCATTCACCAGTTAGAAAACTTTATAGTACTTTATAATACTACAATTCTGAACGAAAAACTGTATTATATCTAGCACGTTATCAGTTATGTAGTTAGCAAGCAAAACTTGTCATCACTCTCTCTTCAGTCTCACTCACTCTCTCACACACTTTGTCCTAATGCGACTATATGCTTAGTGGTTGTCCAGCAGGCTGCAGGAATTACCCTTATTACTAAGCCATACTTACATGCTATTTCAGACCGAATATTAAGAGTAGCGGTAAACAATATAGGGAGCGCATCACAGGCTGTCATTGTTCAAAAATGAACCAATGTGAATATAAAACCAACTTCACCTCAGTAAAGCAGGCTAGGCGGAATAGCGCTATTTACTTATGTTTTGTTATTAAACTAAATAAAAAACTACATTATCAATGCTGTAAAAGGTCCCTTATGAAATTGAAAATAGTCACATAAATCGTGTGCATATAAATTAACCAATTCATAACAACACACTCTACATCAGCTTTGCGCGACTAAAAGAGTTTTAAAACATAACATTACCTTTCTAAAAGAAATACTTCAGCCATGGTGTCATCCTTCCTCCAGTTTGCAAAAGTAACTCCACTATTCATTCAGGATTTTTAAAAGTTTTGATTGAGCGTTTGTTTTTAGCGCTGTCACTTGAGTCCACGTGACAGCAGCCCGCGTGAACGCGCATCAGCGGATCTGCATGAAAGGGTGCGCAGTTGTTCAAATTTACATTTGCTGACACAGTTTGGGCTACTTATCAGAATCATGGGAATTATCGACCCGACAATATATAATTGGATGAAACTTTTTTAGCCTTATGCCTTAAGTAAATATATTTATATTATTTACTTTAATCATTACTATTGGAATGTGAAGAGACTTTCAACCAACATAACCAAAAACGTTTCTGAAGACAATCACCTTCTGCACCTTTAAGGCTTACGTGGAATGGCCTTTCTCAGTCCTGCTGCATGACACATTTCTAATAGGTTGAATGAATCAAATAGGTTAAAGCTTTTTAAGTACTTATGTGGGAATCCTATAGTCATCTGGCTCTTGGCAATGCATCAAACTCAATGGTATAGCTCATTAAATCAAACGCAATAAGCTTTTTGTTTGTTTGTTGCTATTAGTTTTTATCAATTCGATTTTTTTTGTGTTTTTTTTTTTTTATGAATTAGGGAAAGTAAAAGTTAGTAGTCAAATAGATGTTCTAAAAATGTGAAATGGTGACCGGTCCACATCATTATAAAATCCTGTATCATTTAAGCATACTATTCATATTAAATGTGGGCATATCTGAAAATGTAAAAACTGAACACGAGCATAACGTGGACAATAGCAGTTCTGAATGAAAGCATGTTGCTATTTCAATCTATAGAAAAACACAATTTGAAAAATTGCAGTTGTAGGGCAAAATTCAATGGGACATTGTTTTCTGTCAGTAGGGGAAAAAAAATCCAACTTTGACCATGTTTCTTTTCTCTTTTTTTGAGCGAGTCCACCAGTACCAATTTGTCGAGTGATTGCAGGTGCAAGAAGTGAACAGTCTTTAAACACATCAAATCAAGGCTCCTATTGAAAAGCAAAGCAACTTCACAGCTGAAACACAGCAATGTTAGCCATTTGGCTTTCTGCTACCACATGCTGCCAACAAAAATGAAGAAATTCACGCTGCCCTAACAGGCCAAATCACTAAGGAAGTGTGACGCTTCTGCTAAATCCCTGTTCCTGCTCCTCTATCTGTAACGGTCTGCCGGTAATGACGACAGTGGGAATCAATTGCCGAAATCCCCCTCTGCTGCCTTGATCTCTTAAACCACCCATATTGAAAATGCAAATATGATGGAGGACTTTGTGATAGCATTCAGCTGCACTCAGAATTATGAGTGACCGGTTGATAAGGATAGACAGCTGTTTGGTCAATAGGAGATATGCTGATTGATTCACACGATTTACATGGATCAAGAAAAATCGAAGGATGCTTTGTTGCTGGAAATTGGAGACTGAAGAATCTACAAAGGAACCATTCAAATCATGAAGAAAACACACACACACACACACACACACACACACACACACACACACACACAAAAGGGATTCTGAAGCATGCCGAAAATTAATAGAAATTCACTCAATCCACATGCAAAAATAAATAAATAAATAAATAACATTAGTAATAATGCTATTAAAACATTATTTAAGATGGAAAGGACACAAACAGAACTATATAGTAAAAGAAAGTACAACATTAAAAATCAAGTTATTGTTTGTTTGCATTAAAAAAACATTAAAAATCAAGTTCTCGTTCATGTCCTCTTACTTTTGAATGTCTTAAAATCAGTTATCGTGACAATGCAGATGATGCTTAATATTTGGAATCAATCCCCTGAACAATCAATCCCCTCACAGATCAACAATGCACCATACAATGAATGTAGGCGAGGTTCAAAGCAGTCAATGCATACTTCAAAATACCAGCTTTTGTGTTCTACAAGTAGAAGCAAATAACAGCAACATTTTCTTTTCTGGGTGAAGAATGACAGAAGGAAAGGATCTAAAATCCATCTATTAGTGGATTATTCACACTTAAATGTAACGTTAATGGTCAGTATTATTACAATGATAATGTCCTTGAAAGAAAACATTCCAGAACAGGACATTTGTCAGTTAATGTACATAACTAAGTGATTTTTTCTTTAGGGTAAAAATGTTTCTAATCATATTTTAGCATGTGTGTGTGCAACGACGCATCAAAATGTTTCTTCGAGCATGCACCTTGGGGCCACGAATGCTTTGACATGCCACTGCTGCTTTGCCACCATTACAGTAAGCTTCCCAAGTTCATTTATCACCATGCTCTCAGTGACAGCACTGTGGCGTAGGAACATTCCCTCATGCATTTGTCCTCTTTCTTGTTTGGGGACTCTCAGGCACAGGTCTTTCTCTAAAGTGCTGTGGTCCAATCCAAGACAGTTAAAGTCTTTACGACCAGCCCTGGTTTTAAAGGCCTTCTTAAATAGATATGTGCATGGCTCCAATTTCCCTGGTGGTTAATAAAGCATCACTCTGTGGTGAGCTGCTTTTGAAGTCCTCCACTCCAGATATACTGAACCACTCATAAGTAGTAAGAGAAAAGCCTACCCTCTTTCAATCTCATGTGAAGGTTAGCAGTGTTTATGAGAGACAGCTTTACCGGTGTGAGAGCATTTTACCATCCGCCTTTGGATTTCATCCAGGCGCTTGGAAGTTGGAAGTTCAGTGTGTATTTTGCAGCATTTCATCAATTAAAATATTGCTTTGGATGTTTACTAAATGACCTATTACTGAAATTCTTCTTCTGTTAAAGCAGCATATTCACACATTTTAATCACATCTCAAATCCTCCATCTGAAACCTTTGGACAGACAGAATTATGATAAGGTCATCTCTTTGCATACAGTATTTGGGAACAAAGCGAAGACTTACTGCAAGGTTGGAAATTATTAACCACATGCCTTCAGAACTATATGGGCGATGCATTATTCAGCAGAGGGTATTTGCAGTCATTCCAGCCTGTTAGAATTTCAGTGGCAGGACTCTGTTGTAGGTGATCAAGCATGACCTGTCAAGGTGTTTATGAGGAAATGTATACACGAGAACACTGAGCTGAATTTAAACAGGTTACAAGGAAGCAGCAAACCTCATCTGGCTCAGACACAAAAACATGAGGGCTTTACACACACACACACACACAGACACACACACACACACACACACACAC
>CAIGQW010053631.1:1663140-1687840 GCA_903798125.1 Danio choprae
ACACACACACACACACACACACACACACACACACACACAGTAAATGGGAAGATGTTTTCAAACCAGTTCTTAATTGGGGTACAGTGGTACCGGCCTGTTGAAATAACGGACTATCAATTTTGGTAGAAGAACAGGAGGCACTCAGGATGTAGAATAGCGAGTAGAAGGATGGAGAAAGAAAGAGAAGGGCCTTTGGTCTTTGAAGAGTCCTACATTTTACGAGTCTTATATTTTACTTTGGAAACAGCTGAAATAAATTAAAGAAACATCTATAAGTTAAACATCAGACCAGGATACTGGTACAATAAATTATTTTCACAGTCTTCATTATTTTAATTAAATATTATTAAGTTATATATCACCCTAATATATAGTAACAACTTAAAGTACAACAACATTAATACTAATGTATTTGCTAAAATGAACAAACAATGAACATTAGATTTATTGCCGTTTTTACTCATATTTGTTAACATTAGTTAATGAAATTACAGTTTCGGATTTTGGGCTGCACGGTGGCGCAGTGGGTAGCACACTCACCTCACTGCAAGAAGGTCGCTGGTTCGAGCCCCAGCTGGGTCAGTTGGCATTTCTGTGTGGAGTTTGCATGTTCTCCCCGTGTTTGTGTGGGTTTCCTCCGGGTGCTCCGGTTTCATGCGGTATAGGTGAATTGGGTAAGCTAAATTGTCCGTAGGTTCATTCCGCTGTGGCGACCCCAGATTAATAAAGGGACTAAGCCGAAAAGAAAATGAATGAATGAATGAGTTTCGGATTTTTTAAAAATGCATTAGTAAAAAGTTGTAACTATAATTGATAAATCTTAGTTCATGTTAGCAAATGCATTAACGATATTTAACTAATAAAAACCTTATTTTAAACCAAAACTTATTGTGACCATATTATGTTATTTCATTTCAAAGGTCTGTCTCTGTCTTTTTTTCTTCATGATATCTTCCACTTGTAGAGAAGTAGTCTTTATACAATTGTTTATACACAGTTTCTAACGTTTTAGAGATAAATGTCTATTTTTAAAATACACACACAATATTGCAGAGATTGGCCCCTAAATCTTGAAATGCTGAAAAAAACGTACTTACCCATGAGAGACAATTACCATCCAGATAGGGCAGATAGTACATATGAGTAAATTATAGCTGTAGAGCATACTTCTTAACTCCAAAATACAGCATTTTAAGGTCGGTTATTTACTGACGTTTGACTTACATCAAATTCCTACATCAATTCATAACCCCAACTTTTACAAACATTTATATGTATGTACAACAGTACAACGACTGCACTAACCATTGTTCCTTACTCATTTTTGTTGGAAAAAAAATGGTTCCCATGTGGACTTCAGCAGCTGCTTATACAGTCCCTGTTGGTTTTTAGTCGTGTATAAAGAACTTTTGTGTATACTAATGCATCACAATTTAATTTATTTCACTATCATTTATTCATTCATTAATTTTCCTTCAGCTGAGTCCCTTATTTATCAGCTGTCGCCACCGGAATGAACCGCCAACTATTCCAGCTTCTGTTTTACACAACCTAGGCTCATTCTGAAAACGTACCTATGTATACATTTCTGGAGACCGCGAAATATGTCCCAGGAGCTACGCTTTTTTTTGGTTTTTTTTTTTCTCGAATCCACCAGAGGCCGCTGTGTTCGCTTTATGAGATCTCAAATTTCTCTCGCGAGTGCCATTCGCGCCTGCCGTTCTCGTGTTAACCCACCAGAGGCCGCTGTTGACTGACTGTTTGACTGACTGAATGTCTGACTGACCGATCTACTGACCCACCCTCGTTTTACCACATTCTCACCCTGTTATTTACTTGTTTATTTTATTTTTTGGATTCTGTTTTGTCTTACCTGCTTTCTGGAACCATTCTTCACCGGACTCGAACTCCATGGTCATGGTCAACTCCTCTCTGCGTCTCAAGTCCGCTGACGTACGTGGCGAGCTAGCGGGACAAACTGGTTACAGCGGGAAAGCCGCGCATACGGAGGTAAGCAGTCAGCTGGTAAGCGTGAAAAGGAATGGCGTCATATCGCCCCGTAGCATTCGTTTAAAAAATGAAATGCAGCCATACGTACCTCTGGCCACATAATTCGCGGTCTCCAGAAACGTGCATAGGGCTACGTTTTCAGAATGAGCCTGTGTTGGTTTTACGCCCCAACTTAATTAATATAAGCCCTTAATGAACTATAGTTTCAAAACAAATGCAATGGTCTACAATATATAGTTTGGTCTGAACTGTAAAAAATAAAAAAATAAAAAAAATCTCTACAATTTACAGTAAAAAAAAAACTGTCAGCTGTGGTTGCCAGAAATATTTAGTTATATTTAGTTATATATAGTTAAATATTTAGTTGTTTTGAAGTACTAACATCTACACATCTTAACTTTGTTATACCGACAAACACAGAAGCATGTGGGGATTCATATAACATATGATGAACCAACACTCATCTCAATCACCTTTTCCCACAAGCAAAGACACATACTATATATAGAAGGTGCTCAGTGTCATTCACACAACTACTAAACACCATCATGGTAACACACAAAAAAATAGAGTAATGCAATAAACATTATTTATCAAAAACAGTTGTAACACAAAAATGTAATGTACATAAATAAAACAAAAAAACTTGATTTAAAAAAAAAAAAAACATAAAAAAGTGAAGTGTCTGCAGGGAATTCTGGAAAAGTTCATTTAAGGACACTTGCTGTTAACCATTAGGCTAAACATAATTTTTAGTGTAGCATTTCACAGTTTTATTTTATCGTTGAAATCATGGTAAAACCTTTTTACAGTATAGCAGATGATCTCCTGCCAGATTACCTGAACCAATGAGTGCTGTCTGTAAAAGCATATAGGTTGTGCTGCAGGTTCTTTCATAGAAAACGTGGACAGAGTACAGTATTTGTCCTTATAGTAGCCCCATTATGGCCACCCTGAGTATGGTTTTCAGATCTAGCATCTCCTCTCCAGGTGAAGGGTCCAATACTTCAAAACCGCCCAAATCTATGGAAACGATGGGTTTGGCCTCTGAAGGGAATCAACTGATGAGTTATGATTTGTCAACTGAGATCCGTCCACAAGGAACATGTTCTCTTCATGATCTAGAGACTGTGGCACAGACCCAGTCCACTGCCCATCAGGCTCAGTGCTGGGGTTTCTGCATGGTTTTCTGCAGAGTCATCCCCATCCACTTTAAAAGTGCATTTAGTGGAAATAGCTGCTTACTGCACACCTCTAGATAATGAATCTCTAGGGATAAACTCACTAGTCGTATGTTTTCAACATAGTTCCAACATGTGGGTACAGACTGGGGACTTATCAGACATTCTTGAGACCTATCTACAGCTTCACTTGAGTCGTTGGAGTATGTACACTATATCTAATAAATATCTGAAATTAAATCTGTTTTCTCTTGGCTCTCTCATCACACAAGAGAGTGTGAGACCTCCAGGCCATGTCAGTTACTCCCTTGTGTTTCAAGTTTGCACAGTTAAAGCTTTTCTCCAGCCCAGTCCAGCTTATGTACCTACAGTAAGGTCCCTATTAATGTGGCTTAACCCATAGTGCTGCAGGCCATTAATCCACCTCCCTTCAGGACACCAGAGCAGGGGAGGTCAAATATGCATTGCCCAGTCAGGGCTTTTGATGCTTATGTCCACAGAGCTTCCCTATGGAGAAAATCTGAACAGTTGTTTGCATGCTTTGGTATCTCAAGTAAAGGAGTTTCTGCACCCAAGCGGACTATATAGCAGGTGGATAGTCTATCTCCCTTGCTTATGAAGCCTGCGGACAGCTTTCATTTATGGCTATCCAGGTCATTCAGCTCAAAATATGACAGCTTCTAAACCCTTTTTATCAGGAATTTCCCTATAGGACATATGTAATGCAGCAGGCTTTCTACCCCTCCTACATGTGTATGTTTTTACCAACTTTACCTAGACCCCACTTCAGGGTCTAGTGTGCTAATATGTGATTCTGCCAGATCACACCTGACATTTAAATGTATGGCATAGTGAATATATCTTTGGCATAGTGAATATGTCCACCATTCCAATGCAGTTTCTTTAAATGGAAACATTTAGGGTTATGCATGTAAACATGGTTTATTGAGAGAGGACAAGATGATGCATGACTCGATGTATTCCATAATTCGATGGTTCCAAGCCACACAATGCAGTGTCATGTTTTGCGGTGATGATTTCGCATGTGCTTCAAGACACAACACAAAGGTTTTCCCATAGCGTCACCGCTCTGATGCAGCATCTTGAACCATGATTACACGGCTACTCCAAGATGTTTTTATTGTCTGCAAAAAATCAATGCAGTATTTCATTCTTCTTTTATTATTTAAGGAAAATAAATCAATGATTTAGTTGATTACATTTTTTTGTATATTGTAATATAGTCACTGTTCATAATAAGAATGTATTTGTGAGCAAAGTTATGCTTACAAAAAGGTTAATGAGACATTTTTTTGTCTTAAACATTTTGTTAGATGCAGCCTTCCAAACTAAAATAGGTATGACACCTTTGGTGTAGACTTTTCATAATTATTTTTTCTACATCTAAAAAGTACAGAGTTATTCCCTACAAAGTAAATAAATAAAGCTGTGCTTGTAACTGGTTTACCTGCTACCTGAGGTGAGCAGGTAACCTGAGGTGACTGTGTGAACTGTAGCCTATTTCTCTAGGAAATAAACAACTAGACAACAGTTCCTTTTTGTTGTCGTGGTGTAGTATTTTTGTTGATCAGAGTTTCTGAGCCTTGAGACATCTACGTGCTCAAAAAAAAAAAAAAAAGTGCATGTGGGAAGTTTGTGTGCATGTGTATTTGAGTACTGGATGTATATGTGTGAGTGAATATCACAACCCTCAGCTCGACGTGGCAGAGGAACAAATGAAGGCCGTTTATCTTGTCTCTCCAGAGCCGGTTATTTTTCATTCCCAGCTTATGGGAGAGATAATAAGACATGTTCAATTTATGTCAACTGACAGAGAGCTTCCCCAGTTAACAGACGTGCCCCCAAAATATTGCCTGGAAACCTAGAAGCACGATCTCCACCTGAGCACGCTCCATTTATTCAGAATTCAACATGTGTGTGTATGATTAGTCTCCTGACCCAAAAGCCTGTGGTGCATGAACTCCTCCAGTTCCTTATTCTCAGCAGAGCTCGGTTCCACCTGTCAGGGACGCAAATGAAGCGATCCATGAGTGATGAGGCTTGCCCAGAACATCAGATAGTGTTATCATGAGCATGTGTAGAGGAACAAACCAAAGATAAAAGGATACATGATAGTGAACTGTGGGGTGCTGCCATCCAGAGATCTTAATTCTGGCTCAATGAATTGCAACCCTGCAGTTTGGTGGGTACGTGGTAAGTGATATTATTTGTGTCTCTTACTGCTGAACCTGGTCTTTTCTTGAGGGTCATAATATAACCCCCTAACGTAGTATGAAGATTTATACAGGTTTTGTTATACTGTAGTCTATAATATGTGTGTAACAAATTTTTTTTAATAAACTAATATGTCAACATTCCAACATTCATTCTTTTAAATGTTAAATAGTTTAACATTTCAACATTCATTTATTTATTCATTTTCCTTCGGCTTAGTCCCTTTACTCATCAGGGGTCGCCACAGCAGAATGAACCGCCAACTTATCCAGCATATGTTTTACACAGCGGATGCCCTTCCAGCTGCAACCCAGTACTGGGAAACACCCATACACTCTCACATTCACACACATACACTACGGCCAATTAAGTTTATTCAATTAATCTATACCGCATGTCTTTGGACTGTGGAGGAAACCGAAGCACCCGGAGCAAATTTTTTTGTTTGAAATACTCTATATTAAAATAGAAACATATTTTACTGTAATATGTTAATAAATGTATTGTAATATGTTAATAAATGTTTTATAATATTTTAATGAAATAAATGCATGAATGCAGCTTTTGTGAGCATACATACATACATCCCTTGATACAGTATTCTTTTTCTTTTTCAAAGTAAACTTTTTCACATAACCACATTAGACGTCATGTTACAACCACAAACATAAATTATTCTTTTTAGCACAAAGTGGCACATAAATGTGAAGTGGAAGGAAAATGATAAATGATTTCCAAAAGGGTTCTTTTAAACAAATAAAAAGCTTAAAAGTATGTCATGCGTTTGTATGCAGCCCACTGAGTCAATACTTTGTAGAACCGCCTATTGCTGCAATTACAGCTGTAGGTCTATTATGGAATGTCTCTACCAGATTTGCACATGTAGAGAAATAATTTTACCCCATTCTTCTTTGCAGAAAAGCTCAAGCTTGGTCAGATTGGATGGAGAATATCTGAAACAAGCACGTTTTAGTGTTCAGCTTCATTCACATAAAAGTACAGACCTTTTTATAATAATAATAATTCATTCATTCATTCATTCATTCATTCATTCATTTATTCATTCATTTATTCATTCAGTTTCCCCCACAAGTCCAAAGACATGCGGTACAGGTGAATTGGGTAAGCTAAATTGGCCATAGTGTATGAGTGTGTGTGTGAATGAGTGAGTATGTATGGATGTTTCCCAGAGATGGGTTGTGGCTGGAAGGGCATCCTCTGCGTTCATTCCGCTGTGGCAACCCCAGATCAATAGAGGGACTAAGCCGAAAAGAAAATGAATGAATGATTGAATAATAATAATAATAATAATAATAATAATAATAATAATAATAATAATAATAATAAACTGGGAGTAATTGGGAGCCAAACCTCTTTTCTTTGACAAAATAAGAGCACATAAATATTCAGAATAAATCAATCAATCAAAAAACAAATAAATCAATAGCACAATGAATAGTTAAATGAATAGTTTACACAGTAAGCATTAATACATATCACTTCTAGGTACAGTATACAGACAAATGAAGAAACATTTATATAAGAATCTTTCAAAAAACCTCCTTCAGATCACAAGGCAATTGTTGACCTATAGACAGCCACAAGATAAAGCCAATGACAGGAAAAAAAAATCCTACACTTAACATGTGCATTCATGTCAACATGCCATGACCTTAATTAAAACTGTTTTGTTAATATGTCAAACGTCAAGGGCTTTTCAGTATGCCTACTGCAATCAGCCAACCAAATAATCAAAACAATGCACTTCAAGTATTTTTATTTATTTATTTATTTTGTCCTGGTGTTTGTGTGTTCAAAGCTGGGCTCTGTTTGTATTATTGAATGAACACTTTAATGGTAATTATAGGCACACCACTGAGCACCCGAGTGGAAAATGAGGGATTTTTCTTTCTTTTCTCTAGAATTGTCATTTGAGAGTTTTAAAAGCAGTATTAATTGCTCATCTGTTTTTTTCCAAAGGAAAGGTTAATTAGAAGCATAATACAAGGTGGTGGCTGGAAATAAGAAAGTGTTCACCCTCGCTCCGTTCCTGATGCAATCCTACACTCCGCATGAAGCCTACGCAGTGCCCACACCATGTAATTAACAACGCAGTGATTTCTAACCTTTGACACAACAAATCTGCATGAACTCGGATGGTGTATTTACGGCATACTGCGCACTCTGACACGTGGAGGTTAAAATAAACATCAGATACACTAAAGTAAAGCAAAGCAGTTACATGTGTGTGATTAACATTTGGGGCTCTAAAGCAAACACTGAATATGATGTTAATAAGCAATTTGTAATTTGTTAATAACAAATTAGGCATGTTTAAGGCCTCTGACAAAGCCCTGACAAAATGGGGAAAATTAAACTGGCTCAACAAGATACGGATGTGACTGTGACTTAAATCCTTATAGATGTTGTTTTTATACAGATTTACACTTATAAAACGTACTTCTTCCATCTGCTAAAGCCATATAAAATAAGATGTAGGATGTTCCTGAGAGTAAAAAAACACTGAAGAAATGGAGGTGGAACTGCAAACACACACACACACACACATGCTTGTCACTGTATGGCTTCAGTTGCTATACAATTACAGCACAATTATAGCAATGAGTGGTTCATACACACCCACACAATGTATCTCACAATTACATTTTTTACACATTATGGAAAATTAGGCATTATTTAATGGTTCATTTAACTCACTCCTGTATTTTCATCATTATAATAAAAAAAAAATTGCATTGTGAGAAAAAAGTTTATTTCTGAGAGAATGAATAAATAAATAAATAAATAAATAAATAAATAAATAAATAAATAAATAAATACAATCAGTTACACAAACATACAAATATACAAGATAATATAAATTGACATACTTTTTGGTACTGATGGTATTCTGTTATTTTGAGTCATTATATTATTTTGAGAGTATATATTGAGTCATTTAAAACATTTAATCTAAAAATGTAATTTAAAACATTTATTATGTTATTATTATTTTCCCAGTGATGGGTTGCAGCTGGAAGGGCATCCGCTGCGTAAAACATATGCTGGATAAGTTGGCGGTTCATTCCGCTGTGGGGACCCCAGATTTATAAAGGGACTAAGCTGAAATGAAAATGAATGAATGAATAATATATTATTATATTAAAACAGCTTTTAAAGAGTTAAAGGTGCAGTAGGTGATTGTCTTCATAAACATTTTTTTTGTTGTGCTGGTTGAAAGTCTCTTCACATTTCAATAGTAATGATTAAAGTAAATGATATAAATATATTTTTATGTATTTTTATATTCTGGGTATAAAAAAAAATAATTAAAGCCACGAGCATAAAACTAAAAAATGTTCATTCAATTAAATATTGTCGGCCGACATTTCCCATAATTCTGATAAGTAGCTCAAACTAACTGTCAACAAATGTAGATTTGTACAACGGCACATCTCTGTTCAAGCAGTTCTGCCATTTGCGCGTGCATGCCTGCAAGCGCGCCGCGTGTTCATGTGCACACGAGACAATCACAGTCGGGGTAATATCAAATGCTAAATTAAAACTTTTTAACATCCTTAATCAATATTGGAGTTACTTTTGCACGCTAGAGGAAGGATGACACCGTGGCTGAATGTCTGATTTCTTTTAGACAGGTAATGTTATGTTTTAGTCGCGCAAAGCTGATGTAGATTGTGTGTTGTTACGAATGGGTTAACTTATATGCACAGAAGTTTTGTTCAGCCACTGAAATCTTCCGGCAAACGATTGATGTGACTATTTTCAATTTCAAGGGAACTTTTATTTAGTTTAACAACAAAACATAAGTAATTAGCGCTATTCCGCCTAGTCTGCTTTACTGAGGTGTAGTTCCCTGTATTGTTTACCATGCTACTTTGAATATTTGCTCTGAAAAAGCATGTAAGTATGGCTTAGTAATAAGTGTAATTCCTGCACGCCCCCGGCCAACCACTAACTACATTTCTAACTGGCGAATGACATGACCTAGTGGGTTGTCTGCTGTCATGTCGCGGTGCACGCGTTCGTGATTTTAGGAGGAGTGGCTTTGGACGGCAGGAGAGGGACTGTGTTTCAAATATATTATGCTAAGCGGTTAGCATTTTGGCAGATCACCTATTGCACCTTAATGTTTAATATGTTCAAGCTAAGATTCATGTACCATAAAGCATTCTGAACTGTACATCAGTGAAATAAGTATTGGACAACTTGACATTTTCATTCATTCATTCATCCATCCATCCATCCATCCATCCATCCATCCATCCATCCATCCATTCATCCATCTATTCATTTACTCACATTCCCTAATGAATTTACACAATAGTATTGTTGAAATAGTGCCTAAAAAAGCTTATTATATGCAAAGCTTAATGATCATCCTTGGGCTTCAGCAATCCAATTTATGAAACTAATTAAGTGAGAAGGTTGCAATATTTTGGTTAAGATTAAACATTTTTGTTACATTGTTATGGGCGTGCTTTTTTTTCTGGCAACATCAAATGCATATCAAATTTTTGAACTCACAACTAAATTTAGCAGCAGTGCATATGTGACTTATATAGGCTTCTAATTCTCAGATGATTCAAATCAGATCCATTACAAAAAGTTTTTTTTTTCCTTGGAACATGTTCATTTTGTCCTCTTTTGAGTAAAACTGTAGCCGTGGATCAGCTCAGAACAGTCTTCAGAATCTTTAATGACAACCAATGGATGTAATGTACTGTGAAGAGAATCTGGATTACTGGCCAGATAGAAGCAATACAGCAGAACAGAGAGTGTATAATCCTTTTGTCAGAATTAGTGTTTAACATAGTCCTCTATTAAGACTCGGTTCAGATTTTAACAGACGCTAATGTGCTCAAACATGAGCCAAGCTTTTGAAAGCTGGACAGATTCAATCACACTAATGCAAAGATGATTTGACTCTCAGTCAATGAACACATTAGCCACAGATTGAGCATTACATGGTCCCAAAAGTAGTTGCAAACAAAGCTGCGGTATTTCATTAGCTACACTCTCTGTAACATTATCTAGTTTACGTAAAGCAAAAGCAAAATGCTAACAATGCTCAGCTGTTACAATGTATGAAGCAGTCACAGTTTGCTGATCACATTAAAAGAAGTGCTAGTGCCCACAAATGTCCTCAATGCATTGCACATCATGGATTATGTTGTGCATTATGAATTATAAAGCGCCGTGAATTATATACAGGACCACGCAGGAAGCGTTCTAATGGTGCAATGACCTGGCATACTCCCACGAGGTACATTCAACAAGGCATCAGTTTACATACAGATGTGAAGTAGAACACAGCATTTAACCAGTATATGGCAGAAATTGAGCTCTTTAATCTCCCCTGGCTCTGTGCTTGCAGAAGAAACATAATCAGGTTCTAGTTCATCCCCACTGTCTTTTAGTTGTTGCTTCCGGGGTTGCAGTCAAGAGGGCCGGCACTGATGGATGGGTGGAGATGGAGTTTGTTTCAGCACTGATTTACTATTGATCCATGCTATGTTATGAGATAGTGTGCCGTACTGTACTATTAAATGTGTGATGATAGTCTTAACAAGTATATAAATAAAGAAATAAATACATACATAAATAAATACTTCTGTAAGTATTCAATATTAATATTGGCTAATTTATTTATTTGTCTTTGATTTCGCTTTTTTTCAGGGAATGCAAGAGTAAGAAAATATATACATATAAGACAAAAGCCATAAGCATATTTCATTCATTCATTCATTTTCATTTCGCTGAGCACCCGGAGGAAACCCACGCCAACACTGGGAGAACATGCAAACTCCACACAGAAACGCCAACTGACCCAGTCGAGGCTCAAACCAGCGACCTTCTTGCTGTGAGGCGAACGTGCTATCCACTGCGCCACCGTGAGGCCCCATAAGCATATTTCACATGCATAAACAATGATTACTGTACTTTTAATCAATTAATGACGAGTTAAATACTCTGCAAGGTTCCTCGCACAGTAAAATGTTATCGCTTCAAAACACTTTTCTCAAAGTGCCTGGCTTTTAGTTGCAAATTGCATTTCAGACTTTGCCTGACCTTTCTCCATATGTATAGTGCATATACATATATGTAGAGCATTTAAGTCTTGTCAAACATTGACAAATCTCAAAACATTGTAAAAACGGGACCATAGTTGCTTCGGCAAATCTATCATTTAGGGTTTTTTTGTTGACTTTTTTGTTTTGTTTTTAAGGCATTCACCATTAGTGAACCATCATCACACATTTAATCTCCTAACTGGCACAATAAGTGCAATAAAATATTACTTTTGCAAAAAAACGTCACTAAATCACTAAATCTGGGTTTGTATTTTCCTCACAATCAACCTGCAAGATGGAAGATTCATCCATCTAAATACCGTTTTGCACCGATTTTGACGATCATTTTGGTTTAATTAGCATAGTTCATTTAATGAATCTAGCACTAAAACAATGAACACAATGAGTGCAAATATGCAACAGTAAAAGTGGGTGCAATTAATTACTATCAAATTGCACTCGCTCACAAACAAACAGACTAAATTTTCTTCTCACACATCTGTTTAGCAAAGCGCCTGTGTCTTATTTGGTAGGGCCCAGGGCATATCGTGTTGCTCCCCAGACTGTCCATTCAGCAGGAGAGACTGATCCATCTCCATCCAAACACCCCATGGGACTTGATTTCTGGCAATTCCTCAAACATCACGAAAACAGACCCAGGCAACAATCAGTCCCCCACGTCTTTATGCCTAGAGTGAAAAGTAGGACTTGTTTTCATTGGACAGCAAAGTTAAGGAGCGCTTGAGGAAAAATGCTTGCTGAATAATGCATGTGTAGTCATTTGCAATGAACACAATCATATTGGCATTGCTTTCAACATCCCACAAGCTAAAAACCATAGCTTGCGTTCATTTATGTTGCTATATTTAAATTTGTAATATTAAAAGCAGGTAAAATATCAAATCATGTGTTGATAATTTAATGGCACTCTTTTCAATTTTCTGACAAAAATGGTGGGATCAGCTGAGACTTTTTGGCTCTGAAATCAAAACGGTATGATTCATGAGACAGCCTTCACTTCCCTTGCTGCAAGCTAATATGGCCTGTGATTGAAACGGCAATGATAATAAATTGAAAGAAAGGGAAAAAAAGCTTTCTATGGCTGTCTAACTTGCCAACGCTTGTCAAAAAAGCATATTTCATATAAAATTTTATATTAAAATAATATGAGGTGCATCACAGAAAGTAAAAACAGAAATTAAAACTAAAGTCAAAGTTCCAAAGATTGACAGATGCATCTTCTGACAGATAGTGTAAGTTTGTGTTTCTAAAGACTCAAAGCTACAGGTCAAAAATGGCTAAGTAATCCCTGCATGGTGCTCTGCCATCATGGGAAACATCCATTTTTATTTCCATCAGATGTGTGAAGCACCTGACATTTGAGGCTGATAAACTCTCTCTCCTAGTCCAAACACTCTGAACTGATCGGATCAGCACACTTGCTCTGCGTTCAATGAGTCCTCGGATTGCTTGATTTATGCTGGTGTTCAACTCAAATGCAAATCACTGTAGGCTTATTTATTTCCACACACTTAAAGAAGATCTTCATGGTCTAGAATTAGAGGAAATGTAGCAGCTGCGGCGACAAAGAAAAACAGCAAAACAAAACAGCAAATACACGAAGGGTAGTAGTACTAATAATACAAGTGTTAGTGTGTACATACTGCAAATATATACACAGACACACACACACACACACACTCCACATTTACTGAACACTTTATTACATACACCTTGCTTGTACCTTAGAGCCCATTTTGTCTTCAAAACTGTAACATATTGTGGAACCTCAGAGATTTTGACAAAGCAGCATCACACAGTTGCAGCTGATTTGCTGGCTACACAGCCATGCTATGAATATCTGGATTTGCCACATTCCAAACAGTGTTGTGGAAGTTACTTCCAAACTGCAATACATTACACATTACTTGTTAGTGTATTAAAAAAAATGACTTACCTTACAATATAACTGTCTCAGTATCGTAACGTTACATTAATCCTATGTTCCTTTTAAGTTATTTTCACTAAAATAGCTACAGAATTACAACTCAAAGGCAAAATATGCCAGTCGTTGCCAGAACAGTGTGGTATATTTTTGATGACTTGTTTACTTAAATTATCACACAATATTTTGTCATTAAGCCACAACCCATGTTTTATTTATTTATTTCCATTCTGACGTTAAACATGCGCACTCTGCTACTGAAACTGCTCACGTTTTAATGCTTTCCACATTTCTCCTGCCGCATCCTGAAACGGCCTTTTGGAGAACATGTTTTCCTCATATGCATGATCTGCCTCTGACATAAGGGGCAACCGCTTGCATACACATCTTTTAAAATCAAAGTCACAATAACACTCTACAACTCCACTCAAAACATTTGAGCATCTCACCAGCTGAGAAACATTAGCTCATCCAAGATGAGCATGATTTCGGATATGAAGACTACAACTCTTATTATTCCACATTCAGTCAAGTCGATCATGTCTCACCTTGATATTGTGTCTTTATTATTGCAAGGTCTTGCTATATTACTTTTTGAACAATTACATTTTGGATGAAAATCAAGTGTGTTGTAATGCACGCTTTACTCAACATGCACTGAATAATATATTACAGAAAATTGGTCAGTAATGACCTACTGCCTTTCAGCAAAAAGTAATTTACTGTAATTCATTACTTTTCTTATGCATCCTTCCCAACGCTGATCCCAAAGGTGCCCTGTTGGATTGAGATCTAGTGACTGAAGCCATCTGAGTTTAGTGAATTTACTGGCATGTTCAAGCATCCAGATAATTTTAGCTTTCTTGGTGGTACAGTAGCCTAATGCCTAGTTCACACTTCATGATTTTAACCCTTGGCAGTGCTGTGTTGATTGTGTGTCTTTTAGTCATGTTGATGTTTGCACTACACTATGCAGCACTATGTAAATGATCCACCAGGGAGGTCACACACTACATAATCTGAGACCAACTCTGTCACCCAAAAGATCTACCCAGCCCCCAAACCACGGTAAATAAAATGTTCAGGGCACAGCCGTCAAAAAGAGCAGAGCATCATTGGCCGCTTGTGTGTGTTGACAACATACATCACAGACACACAGCCAAACAGCTTACAGCAGTAGCTGATTATAGCTATAGGGAGTGTTTGAAGTCGTGTCTATCAGCTAATCCATCAGTGGATCAATTGCTCATATATCTGCATGGTTCAGCTGATATGCATGGCGTTCATATCCTCTTGTGTCCATGTAAACACAGTTAACCCATGACTTTCTCTTTTTTATTTGGCTGTAGCTAATCATTACATCTGACTCCAAACTGGGTCATTAAGGTCGACTGGTTCAGAATAGTTAGCATACTGGATATTGAAGTTTCGCCTGCGAGGTGTTGGCGACACATGAGTGAGCCTCTTTGATGTGTCCTTGCGTAATTTACACACAAAGACTGGAGAGCACAGTTCACCTGTTGATTTCCCCCCAATCACAGCTTGTTTACAAGTTTGATAACTTGTAAATAGGGCTTAAAATCCTGTAGTTTGAACAAGGTGAGTACACTGTTAAGTGTATGGGTATAGTCAGATACAATACACATGACGTATGTGGTGTTTAAACAATACTGAGCTAGTACTAGGAGTCTAAAGTGTCGCCAAAAAAAAAAAAACATCTCTTACGTCATTACACCACCACAATCCAGCATGACACAAGGCAGGACAAATGCTTTAATTTCTGACCAAATACTTTCTAAATGTCACAGCAGAAATTGAGTCTCCTCAGACCAGGCAACCTTTATATTTTTTAGTCTTCTACTGTGAGTTTTAGTACGAATTGTGGCCCCAGTTTGCTGTTCTCAGCTAACAGGAGTGCCACCAGTTTATGTTGCTGTAGTTCATCTGCTTACTCTGACATGTTGTGTGTTTAGAGATGCTCTTCTGCAGACCATGGTGTTTTCTATTGGTTATTTGATTTACTGTTGCCTTTCTTTAAGCTGAACAACTTTGTCACTTTTCCTCTGACTTTTGGCATCAACAAGGCATTTTCACTCACAGAATTAGTTCACTGATGATTTTTCTCTTTTTCGGGTGATTCTTTGTAAACCCTAGAGATATTTTATGCATAAAATCCCTGTAGATCAGCAGTTTCTGAAATACAAAGACTAGCCGGTCAAGCACAATTACTTGCCATATTCAAAGTCAGTTCAATCACCTTTCTCTGCAGTTTTCTTTTTAAAACAACCATTCCTTCATTTTGTAATAGTTGTAGTATACATACATGTGATGTTGAGTTAAAAGAAAAATTAAACTAGGTGCATGTGCTATGTCATAAATAGGAAGTCTAATATTTCCTGACCTACTTCCTACAAAATAGTAGCCAAAACAGCAAAAAGCAGTGCCTTTTCCAGAAGCATAGACTCGGAAAAAGTTATCCTTAAAAACAATATGGAATAAGAAAGCACTGAACATGATAGAAGAAAATCCAGCTAGGAAGAGGAAAGAGGTGAAGCAGGTGTGCGATTATTGTCTCTTCTACAGTAAGTGCACTCTCACTGCAGTGCTATCAGAACGGTTCTTGAATCTAGCGGTCTGTGAATTAACAATATGGTCTGGTTTGGCAGAAGAAGGGGCAAAAACAGCTTTTGTGGGTGTGGTAGTTAGTGTTCTGGATGACAGATCAGACCTGACTGTGACAACAAATGCTGTGCATGTCGCTCACTGCCACTATGGATATAATATGTGTTATAGTGGTTTTATAAATAATTGTGTCACAATTATTAAATGAATGAATAAATAAATAACAAAGCCTTTACCAATCACTAAGCTTAGTATATCTCTATTGATGTCAAGCCTTAAAATGTATTTATTTTATATAAATCAATTGGTTTAAGTAATGAGGTTCAGTAATAAAATAGATAAGAACTGAGTGTTGTGGCATCATGGTGGCGCAGTGGGTAGCACGTTCGCCTCACAGCAAGAAGGTCGCTGGTTGGAGCCTCGGCTGGGTCAGTTGGCATTTCTGTGTGGATTCTGCATGTTCTCCCTATAGGTTTCCTCCAGGTGCTCCGGTTTCCCCCACAAGTCCAAAGACATGTGGTATAGGTGAATTGGGCAAGCTAAATTGTCCGTAGTGTGTGCGTGTGAATGGGAGTGTATGGATGTTTCCCAGTGATTGGTTGCAGCTGGAAGGGCATCCGCTGCGTAAAACATATGCTGAATAAGTTGGCGGTTCATTCTGCTGTGGCGACCCCAGATCAATAGAAGGACTGAGCCGAAAAGAAAAGGAATGAATGAATTAGTGTTGTGATTTTTGTTTCTGTCCAATCTGTCTAATGAATGTGTGGCTTTGTTTTAAAATAAGTTTGTCACCAGTACAAATAAATCATACATAGCAGGGCAGGTAGATATAAACATTCATTACATATGGTTAAATAAATATTGATAAACATATCAAACCAGTCAAAAACTATTAACCAGAACTAACAATAAAAAGAGGTTTTCCACAAACTCTTGCAGCTTTTACTGTGACCTCTGGAGATGAAGTAGCTCATTTCTGATAAGTAAGCTGAAATATGTACAATTATGTTGTTATATTCACCAGTCATTCTGTAGTTACTTTTTTGTATTTAATACATTTTCCAGATCAGCACTGGTGTGCAGAATGTGTGAGCTCATCAAATTCATCAAAATGTTCCTCTGTATGAGTGAGATAAACTGTGTGCAGCAGCAGAATAAAACATTTACACTTTACAGCATATGGTGCTCTGTCAATGACTCTATTATGTAATGTCCAAAGAATTATATAACTGCATCACATCTGCAAGGGATAAAAATCAGCTGACAGTACGTTATAACTTTTTTTACACAGCTACTCACCAAATAAATACATCAATGGATGGGCAAAAATTTGAGATTAAACTGCATACCACATGGTTCCTCATCACGAAAGACATGAAACTGACAAAACTATTAAAGAAAATTGTTGTTGGGACAGTTTAGTAGTCCTTGTACAAAAACTATGCATGGAAATATACAATCAAATATTAAATTTCACACTTAACACTGGGTCATCCTAAACACTGGAGTCCAAAAAACAAACAAACACACAAATAAAACTAAATTTAACCAGCACAATGAATCAATGCAAATAAGTTCAAATAGTTTCCAGTTAAGCACAAACAGTTTAATAACCATTTGTCATTTGATTCAATGCTGCACCCTTAAAATGAGCAAAAATAGGCATCTCTGTTTTTCAGGAGACAGACAAGCCTGCTCCTGACTGATAATGCTATCACGAAAGACATTTGGTTAATAAAGTATTTTTTAAAGATTCATGCAGTGAAGCTCACTCGCTTTCCTTTGACTTATTTCCTGCTTTATTAGGGGTCGCCACAGCAGAATGAGCCACCAAACCCTTATTGCTGGGAAACACTCTATCACACTCCCATTTACACACTACTACCAATTTAGTTTATCCAGTTAACCTATCTTGCATATGTTTGGACTGTAGGGAAAACCGGAGCACCTGGAGGAAACCCACGCAGACATAGGGAGAACATGAAAACTCCACACAGAAAGACCTCCTGGTCCATCCGGGAATTGAACCAGCCACCAACTTGCTGTCAGGCAATCATGCTTAGCTATCGTGCCCCCCACATTGACAATGCATTCAAACGTATTACATTAAAACATGTTATTTGAAAGTAAATTAAAATAAAGTGCAAATTGAAATGAAGCCAGGTCTCAGGTCATATGTGAATTATCAATTTAAAATTATCAAATTGCAGGTGTCCAATTACAGCTGAATTCAGAAAAAGTAGACATAACAAAGGCAGTTGAGATTACAATTAAAACAGTGAGTCCTGCCCCATGGCTGCCAAAACTAAAAGCAACAGAGAGCTTGTGATCCACACAAACCAGAGATGCTCTGCGAAACATGCAGGTGTCACTCACACAGTCTCCCATTTCCATGCATGAAAATTGGCATTCCAGAAATTCACCTTGTGTGCTTTAAGTGGATACTTTGTTCTTTTTTCCATAGATTTACTTTCAAACATACTTCAGTTCAACAACACCGATGAGATTGATCAATTCTTGGTATCGAAATTTGGTACTGAATGACCAGACTTTTTTTTACACTTGAAATCAAGGAAATTCGGTCAGTACATACAATGTATCTCAATACCTGAGACACAAGTGCAAAAGAAAAAAAAATCAGAAGTAAAGCAAGTCATTATACCATCTCCTCATCACTCAGTTGACACATTTTTCGTCTTTTGACATGTCTTACTTTTCTCTTTTCGGCTGCTGTTTACATGGCTCTGCTCAATGTCTGATTAGATGTACTGTTGCCAAGCATCTGACATCAACACCACCACTCTGCTTTAGTAATCTCTATAGCTGTAGATAGTCAAGTCAATTTAGCATATTTTTGGTGATATTGTACAACAATAATTATTATTTTCACATTACTGTGAGGGTTGGGTTTAGGGTTGGGGTGGGGGTAGATGTTAATAAAATACAATGTAATGGGTAATTTAATAAATAATATAAATAATTCTCGTTAACTTCTAGCCGCAGCTGTATCGCTTCTAACAACAACCCTCTGTTTCACACTGAACAAACTTAGCACCACAATGTGGGGTTAACACCACAAATGAGGTGCTAACCCTGCTCTGGAGCAGTGTTTCAAATCATTTTTAAATTATAGACATGAAATGATTTTGTTTGTTTGTTTTTACTGTTGTTTTTACTGTTTTACTGTTTTTTTTACTAAAAACAGGGGCCTCACGGTGGCGCAGTGGATAGCACGTTTGCCTCACAGCAAGAAGGTCGCTGGTTCGAGCCTCGGGTGGGTCAGTTGGCGTTTCTGTGTGGAGTTTGCATGTTCTCCCTGTGTTGGCGTGGGTTTCCTCCGGGTGCTCTGGTTTCCCCCACAAGTCCAAAGACATGCGGTACAGGTGAATTGGGTAAGCTAAATTGTCCGTAGTGTATGTGTGTGAATGGGTGTGTATGGATGTTTCCCAGAGATGGGTTGCAGCTGGAAGGGCATCCGCTGCGTAAAACATATGCTGGATAAGTTGGCGGTTCATTCCGCTGTGGCAACCCCAGATTAATAAAGGGACTAAGCCGAAATGAAAATGAATGAATGAATGAATGTTTTAAAAACAGTGTTTCGAATGATGATAACCCAGGGTTAAGCACAGTGTTAAAATCCCTAATGACATACAAACATGTGAATGAAGCAGATGACCACACTCCACTCAAAGTTTGATAAAACATGAAAAAACCAAACCAGCATTGCATTTATCCACATTTTACCTAAATTTCACCAAAAGCAATCCGCAAGTACATCCGAGAGCCATTTAACTGTCTGAAGACTCTCTTTATTATGTGGCACTGGCATTTTCTAAGTTATGTTTGTTCTAAGTTTGGATGTTTGTTTGATTTGATTTTTGATTTTATTTATTTATTTATTTATTGCCTCTACCCGGAAAAACAAACACGCACCTACTGTATAATTGTCTGTGAGTGGGATTTGCGCTGTGTGCCACTCTTCACAATGTTTGCAGCACAGTCAATAAACATGCTGGGTCATATTCCTTATCTCCAATCCAGTTTCATCTGGGTGTGTATTTATTTTTATTTATTTTTCATGCTTGGGGCCCAAAAAGCTCTGCCTTGGACGTGGCCCTCATACTTATTGCATCTCTACACACATTTATCTTTCACCAGCTGTCAGATCACAGTCTCAGTGTGTTTGCACTGGACAGTAATATGTATTAGTAATGTTTATTGGGGTTGGTGCATGTGGTTATGTTTATATGTTTCCAAATAGAGTTTGATGATGCACTTTGAAATGTTTTCATGCTTACCAACATCAGATCTTTAAAAGTTATTCAGTTTTGTTTTAGACTGCCACATCGTCATTATTATTATTATTATTATTATTATTATATTTTTGATTGATTGATTGATTGATTGATCTACTAGATTCTACTAGTGTTGTACAATTCTGAGAAAAAAATCCACTGCAAAATGGCATGAATAATCAAACCAGTCGATCAATTTACAAGTCAATCAACTTGTTTTGTGTAAGTGGGTGGTTCTTCACCAGACTATGCTATGCAGACTATACTACTATAGAGCAAAAAGTATGGTGTCTGATCTGTACACTAAAATGTGAACACAAGAGTTCCATGAAGACAAAACATGACAAAAAGGTTTGACTTTATTTATTTGAAACCGTTGTTTTTATTTATTCATTCATTTTCTTTTCGGCTTAGTCCCTTTATTCACCAGGGGTCGCCACAGCAGAATGAACCGCCAACTTATCCAGCATATGTTTTATGCAGCGGATGCCCTTCCAGCTGCAACCCATCACTGGCAAACACTCATTCACACACATACACTACGGACAATTTAGCTTACCCAATTCACCTATAGCGCATGTCTTTGGACTGTGGGGGAAACCGGAGCACCCGGAGGAAACCCACGCCAACACGGAGAGAACATGCAAACTCCACACAGAAATGCCAACTGACCCAGCCGAGGCTCGAATCAGCGACCTTCTTGCTGTGCGGCGACAGTGCTACCCACCGCGCCGCCCCACCGTTGTTTTTAGCTATTCATAAAATTAAATCAACGGCTACTGGTGTGAGTTACTCTAACTAGAAATGAGCCAATATACCGCCATATAATATCATTTAATGCTGGTTTCGCCAGCTAATTCAGCGCTTCAGTGAGTCGATGGTACAATAACCCGAGGAAGCAGTCGAGACCCTGAATGAAGAGCTGATATGTGCCGGTGATAAGCTCATGCATCAACGGAGCATTGAATGAAGGTGCAAAATGAAAGTTTTTTATGTATTTCATGGTTCATGAAAACATTGACGAAGACTAGTTTATTCGTTTTATATCCTTTATACATGTACAAATCTTTGTTTAATATTTGTTGGGTGTTGTAACTGTACACTTTACACTGTGTGACAATGTTTAGACATCATTAGAACCAGAGACAAACTGTCTAAAAGAAACAGTTTATAGACTGAATTACAGGTGATGTCAGTAATGTTAAGTTATTGTATAGAACAATCAATTAATATTCCTTGGACAAATAGAGACTTGGCACAAAGACATCACATACATGCTACAATTGATCTGAATATTACAAATAATTATATGAACACACTTTTTTGTTTTTGAACCATATATGATTGCATTTACAACTTTTGTTAATTAACGCCAGAGCATACTGTAGCATTAACTATAGTGAACTGACAAACTGTAATAAAAAATGTAGTATACTTTAGTTTGTATAACAGTAAACTGTGGTGTATTGCAGTACGATATACCCTATGGTTGCAGAAATCTACATTGGGCACATTTGTTTACATTACTAGAGTTGTTGTGTTAGCATAGCAACTCTAGAATCAACACAACAGATTAGTCCAATTAATTTACTATAGTATGGTTCATGTAATTACATTAGTATTTACAATAGATCACTATAGTATTTTTTCATGTAGGTTATTGATGATTATCAGAAATGTTTCTTGATCACCAAATCACACTTAAAAACAGTCTGCAGAAACACTTTGATTGACATTCTCCCTTTGTAGGTATCATCAGAGGGGGAAAGCCCCGCCCATTAGTGACGATCTCTGCCTCATTAGCATAGGCAGCCTTCAGCAAGAAGCAGACATTCACCACTAGAGTTTTTGCACTATACAGTACCTTCTGAAGATAATGTCAGCAACTACGAGGCATTATAAATGTGGACTTTAAGGATGCACAAATGAACACCAGTTTCCATAGACTAATTTCTTCTGAGCCACTTCTTTGACATTTTCAGTTTTTTCACAGAAATAATGTTAATCCTGTTCTAAATCCGCCACTATGCTGACGCATAGGCGTTTGTAGCTCCGGTCTGTGGTCTGTAAGCACAATCTCATTTGAATTTAAAGCGACAGTCACCAAAACAGCACAATTTGGAGATCAAAGCCTAAAAGAGGCTGCTTCAAAAAGTTATAAAAATGATTTGTGCGGTATTTCAACTTCACATACATACTCTTCAGAGACTTATATATAATCTTGTAATATATGCTTATGGCATAATAGGTCCCGTTTAAAAAAAAACATGGTAGTGTAACTTCTGCTTTTCTGCTAGAAAATGCTCTGCATCAGACAGTCTTGTACAGAATCATTTTCCTCACAGTCGATCCACTCAACCTCTGCCTGTGAGACCCATTTGTTACACAATGCAGCTAAATGATTAGGTGGATGAAACGTTTTGTGGCTGCGGCTCTCCAGTTGCCAACTTAAAACTTCCACAAAGATTTTCAGGGCCAAGTGATGAAGTTTTAATGACACACGGTACAACTGAAATTCAGCGCAAAACAACCAATAGCGCCTCATGCTCCAGTAGAGACTTCAGTGTATCAATCGATGTCAAAGCTGAACCCGATTAGTGCACTATAACCTGAACTCTCATTCATCTGTCAACTGGACATCCTCTTTTAACTCCTCTTCCTGTAATAAATGTAGCTCTACAAGGCACTTTTCTGATATTCCCCCTTGTCTCTGCTCCATCACCGAAACGCAACCAAGCCTCTTTGAATTTACAGGTAACCCTGTCAAAACGGCCTTCAATTCCGGTTGTTTAGAGTCTGTTAAAAACACAACAGCTCATTACACACACTTCACTGCGCTAATGAAAACACTGAATGGCAGCTTGTTTTTTAAAAACGTGTCCATAATAGCCTTTTAACATTTTTTATTATTTGTTTTAAAGATGTGACTGGCAGTGTAGGCCACTTTCTTATGCTGACATGCCTTGCAATATTCTAGCTCAGGTTTGCTAATGTTAATTAGCACAAAGAGCCTCATCAATCAGCCTCGCCATCAATCTCTCTCTCTCTCTCTCTCTCTCTCTCTCTCTCTCTCTCTCTCTCTCTCTCTCTTCAAGAGAAGATTGGATTTTTTATGAGCAGCAATTGAAATGCAACAATCCATACTCAAGTCTACCTATATGAGGAGCTAAGTATATTTGAGAATACAATTTTAAGAAAGATAGATATATAGAGAAAAATACAGGGTAAAAACAGCAAGAGATGCAGGTTGGGACCTGAAAATCAGTCACCAAATGATTAATAAGGCAAAATATAAGCAGCATGTTTTGATAGGTATTTTCTAAACAGAAATGGAGCAATATAAAGTTTCAAAGTAAAACAGTGGTTAATGAAAACTAATGGACAAATTATGTAAGAGTAAAGATTATGATTATATATAACTTATTAGTTCTCCTGTTTAATTGTATTTCTTTTTTAATAAAGCAAAGACATTTTGACAGTGTTTCCTATGATTTTTATTTTCTTCTTCTGGGAAAAGTTTCTTTTCTTTAAAATTGACTTCAGTTTGGCTGGAATGAATGAATGAATGAATGAATGAAAGAATGAATGAATGAACCCAGTGAAGCTTTTAAATTGCACTTTAAGCTAAATACGAGTAAACTGTTGCATATATTCTCATCATGACAAAGACTAAAGACATTAGTTATTCAAACTATTATATTTGAAAATGTGTTGAAAATAAATATCCCCATTCAACAGCACATATAAAATATTTAAAAAACTAAATAATAAAAAAATTCAGAGGAGGGCTAATAATTTTGGCTTTAGCTGATTCAAAATAGCAATAGATAAAAGAGTAAAAATCTCAACTTTGATAGATGACAATGTCAAAATCGATAGTGAAGAATAAATAAACTTTAAACATTAAAGAACCAAACTCATTTGTATACAATTCTCCCTAAGAAATATCTTTATTGTTTATTTATTTGCCTCTCACATTCACACACAGAAAGAAAATGAGGTATACCCTTTATGTTTTCTCTCTCTCTGTCTCTTTAGGAACTTTCCTCCTCTTTCCTAAGGCAAACCCTGATGATTAATCACGCAATTCAGCGAAAGTGCTACATAAGATGTTTACGCCATCAAACATCACATTTATTTTTCATGGTCAGCAGCCATGTCACTAAACTCCCTATAGATCCCTCCCATCCGGCAGCCCTAAAAAACCTCCCCTCACCCACTTCTCAGAAACAAGCCAGACTAGGATTAAATGAAAGGCTGGTGTTCTAAAACTGGTGTGTGTGTGTGTGTGTGTGTGTGTGTGTGTGTGTGTGTGTGTGT
>CAIGQW010053631.1:1716323-1749461 GCA_903798125.1 Danio choprae
ATCTATCTATCTATCTATCTATCTATCTATCTATCTATCTATCTATCCATTTATTTATTTATTTATTTATTTACAACAATTTATTGATGGTCTTGGTCAAAACAGAATTACTTTCCACACTCATAGTTGTGCAGAGCTACATAAGATGTTTGTTACCTTCCTGCAGGCCAAAAATAACTATCATTACAGCAATTATCCTCTTCTAAAGTTTATTCATAAGTTTGTTCTTAATGTTGTGAGTTGCCTCTAGTGGAATTAGTAAGTCTGGTGTATTAGAATTAGTATTGAGTCACCGCACTAAAGCTCCTGAAAGAGCAGTAAATATGTTCTTTTCACAGAGTCAGGGGAAAGGTAAGAGGCTAATTGATACTTGAGAGAAAGTTTAATGAGTGATGTTACATTAAGAGGGGAAGTGGTAGTGCAGAGGAGTATGAGCTTTAAAGAGAGAGACCTGAGAATCTCATGACAAAACAGGTCAAACAGCATTCCACCTTTTTGATGGCCTTATCAATAATTCAGAAAATTGTCAGAATATGACAGTATTTTTTTTCTCCATTTCCTACTGTTATGTATGGGCATGGCAACATAAGTGAGGTTCAAAACACAGCTTTACTAAAAGAAAAAAAAATGGTCATAAAAGCTATGGTCAAAACAGGAGCAAACTTAAGAAAAAGGGGTAATTAAATATCTAGTAAACAGGCAAACAATCAAAATCCAACAGACAGACCAAGATGCAAAACATGACAGACAGGAACAGGAACAACTCTGAGTGCACACTTGAAAGCAAAACAAGACTAAGCAGTGCTATTTACAGTATGTGACCACAGTTCATATAGTGTGTGTGTAATGTGCTGCAGCTGTGTGGCAAATCAAAGTCCGGGTAACAGGTATCAGCTGTTGCAGGTTTATTGGCGCAAAGCATAATGGGTAGTCTGGAAGAATGGCTGGGAAGTATACAGAGAGCTGGAGCAGCCTTGGGTGGGTTCTTCTCAAATCTTATTTGTGCAGTCGTTTCCTTTCCTCACTTCCTTTCCTTGTGTCATAGGTCATCCCCCTTTAGGATGTGAGGGAAGAATGCAAGGAAAAGAAGCGAGGACAGAGGAATTGAATGAGGTGAAATGAATGATATATCCTTAATTTTTCACTAATTTTGCTTGCATGTGCAGATTCTTGAATATCACAGATAATTATTTATATTGTAATAGTTTCAACCTCCACAAAAAACACATTTCTCCGTATTTTTATATTTGTATAATATTTGTATTTTATTTTTGTATTTTAATTTTACTTTTGATTAAAAATGAATTAGCCTATTCCCAGTTATTAACAGTTTTTTTTATTTGTGCAAAAAATATGGTACATCAAAATTGAAGGAACAAGAAAACAAACCACATTTACACTAACTTTATGCTTGATATTCACATTATTGTGTGTTTGATTTTCCAACTGTAGTTAGCGATTATATCTAGCAGATGAGAAGGGGGAGGAAAATGTACTAAACCAAAGGAAAATTAATGAATTAATGAATATATAAAACAATTAAATTTTTATTATTATTATTTTTTTATTATTACTTTTATTAAATTACATTTGTGGCCAGTGAATAACATTAATTCAAAATGTAATCAACTTTTTATATCATTGATGAACTGGAAACAGAAGAGACAGCTCCTACCAGTTGTGATCTTTGGGGTCTTTTTGAAAGGGTAAAATAGATATATTCTCAACAGATGTGAAGTGCTTCAGCCCAGATGGAGGAACATGCTTGTTTACACCAGCTATAGCTGTTTTTTTGTTTTTGTTTTTTGATTGGATGATTATGAGCGGCTGAAATTTGTTGAAACAGAAGGTGGCAAACTAGGCTGTGCAGACTTTAGACTTCAGTTGGTTTAAGTCATCTGGGCTCTTGGACGGCTTTTCAAGAGGAGGCTGTGGATGAGTGGGCTTTAGTGGGAGCAAGGGAAATAATTTGACTAAATTGTTTTGTGTATAAACAGACAAATGTTGGTTCATCAATGTGTGCATTCATTTCACTAGAATAGAAGTTCCTAATGTGAAGATAAGGGCCTTTGCAATGTTGGTGATCAAAAAAAAAATGGGTGCCACTTTGTATTAAGAGGCCTTAAATGCAATCTTTAATTCAATTATCTATTTACATTTATCATTACAATGTTGACCCTTCTCTTATATATTATTTCAATTTAACTTTATACCCAATTTATACCTAAAGACAACCCCTTGAAATGCAACATCTCATTTCCAAGGGGGTCCCATAAAGACATGACCAAAGAAAAGCAAAGAAAAAAAATTTAAAAAGCTCTTACACACCCCAAACCTCACCATTCCCTTACATTCACAAATAATTGGCATACATATGTTTTTTGACATACATATGTATATACACATGCTTACATACATACATAAACATATAAAATAAAATAAATAAATAATAAATTCCACTCTTCAACCTACCAGTACCATAACCTTACCTATATCCCACATTAACAAAACCAAAAGTGTTGTGCAATATAATATGAACACAATAAGTACACTGTGCTTTATTTTTTTTGTAATTAGTTAGTGTTTAATACAGAGCCTCACAGTGGCGCAGTGGTTAGCACGTTCGCTTCACAGCAAGAAGTCGCTGGTTCGAGCCTCGGCTGGGTCAGTTGGCGTTTCTGTGTGGAGTTTGCATGTTCTCCCTGTGTTGGCGTGGGTTTCCTCCGGGTGCTCCGGTTTCCCCCACAAGTCCAAAGATATGCGGTATAGGTGAATTGGGTAGACTAAATTGTCCATAGTGTATGAGTGTGAATGGGTGTGTATGGATGTTTCCCAGAGATGGGTTGCAGCTGGAAGGGCATCCGCTGCGTAAAACATATGCTGGATAAGTTGGCGGTTCATTCCGCTGTGGCGACCCCAGATTAATAAAGGGACTAAGCCGAAATGAGAATGAATGAATGAATGAATGAATAGTGTTTAATACCACTTAATATTAAGTGGAATCAAAAAATGAATGAATGAACGAACGAATCAATGAATTTCAGTCTAATTTTGCAGTAAAAAAAGGAAATACATAACCCGGTTCTTTCCTTTTTTTATTTCTTTGTTATATTAGACCAATAAATAGTTGATAAACCCAAAATGAAGATGCTTTATATATGGTAATGCTGTAGTATATCTTTGCATCACTCAATTTCAGTACAAATTGGTAGGGATTGAGTGACCATGGCAACAGTTGTCTGAAGATGAGCAAGTAGTATGTTTGAGAGTTAATCATTAGTGAACAGCAACTAATCAAGATGGGCCTTGACTCCCTATCGTCCTTTGTTCAGACTTTGGCTCTCTCCCTAAATAAAAATGCCATAACTAAACACTCAGTTTCACAAACAGCAATCAACTTAAACCACATTGCATTTAAAAAAAATAAAATAAAAAATTTAAAAAGTGACTGATAAAAACCGATATGCATGCTTATTTTCCACTCTGCTGTTCTGGATTATTGTTTCTGAATATAAATGGTAGTAGGTTAGTGTAGGCTGCATACAGATTCTTTATTTCCTGCAAGCTTTATGTTTAATTAAGATTTAATAAATTATCCCAGCTCAACTCAGTGTTTAACTAGCCGGTTATCAACTTCGCATTGGCTGCTGTCAGTGCTTTATTATACAAAAGCAACTGGTTAGATGAACATCATCCCTATATGAAAACATATTATTTCAGTTACTTGCTCAACAAGTAATGTTGTTACTTTAGGTAATGCAATGTCCTCAAAAAAGTTCACCATAGTGCATGATTATCTGATATATAGTAAATTTCCTTGGTACTGTAGATCAACTGGTAAAGCACTATACGCTGTGTGTGTGTGTGTGTGTGTGTGTGTGTGTGTGTGTGTGTGTGTGTAAAATATTTTTCTTTTTTTAGTTTTAGGTTTTTTGCACATGCATTTAGTGTCACATTTTAACATTTTCCTTTTGAACTTTTTCAGGTACAAGTGTAATGGTAATCCATGGACAGGCGAGAGGCAATCCATGTGCAGTATAAAATAACAACAGGAAACAAAGAATGACAAAGGGATTTAAATATGCAATAACAAGGGGGAGTAATCAAACACCAAGGGAACAAAAGACAGAGCATGGCTCAGGAAACAAGGGGGAGCAAAGCGAAAACACAACAAACTGGAGGTCTTCACAGAACCCTAGGACCTGGGACACAACATAGCACCTGTGCAGATATGGGTAAGCCGAGTCTGGTTCGGGTCCGTATGTATTATATGATATATTGGGCCTGTGTGTAATACCTGAGTAGATTGGACTCAGAAAACACCATAGTTGCCAGTGATCACTCGTATCACTCAATCACTTGTAAAATTAGGATGAGATGTAAGCAGAAAATAAGGTGGTTTAAACACACAGACACACACACACAAACACACACACACACATGACCTCAGTCTCAAGAAGCAGAGCTCTGTTTCATTATCCACTGTAGTGCTGATAGTGGAACTTAGTGGAAAGTAATAGAAACATGTCAGTTGTTGCCTTGGTAGTGTAAGTGTGATGTAAACAGCGATATGGACACTGGCCAGATAATTCTGTTTTCGGGACTTTTCTAATATTCATTTAGTTTAATAAGACAAAGAACCAACAAAGTCTAACCAACTACGAAGAATCTGGCAGCCAGGCAACAGAATGGTGACATCATGCGCACAAGCATTTTACCGCAGTCAGGGAGAGGGTTTCTAATAGTAATTAAGCCAAAATGGTTGTACCACATCGAGTCCAGTACATTCAAGGCATTTCTCAGGTATGCATGGGTTCGGGTCTCATTTTCAAATAACATACAGGTGCAGGTGAGGTTCGGTTATGAATTTTTGAACCCGTGAAGACCTCTACAAACATACATGACAAGTGAACATGAATCATAACAGCAAGAAACAATGTAATATATTTTTGAAGAAGTGACCATGCAACAGGCACATTTTTCTTTTTCTTGAGCCCAGGTTGCGATTTTCCCTCGAGCGGTGCTCTGGAAGCTCTTTTCAATTGGCATTTCCTTTTACATAGGTATTTCTGTCACCTACCATCTGAGTCTTCCTGTCACCTTTAGGAATGATGCTTCATGGTGAGGTGAGCTTTAGCAGAGCTGCCTGTCACCATCATCAATATAAATGCAAATGAAGATCAGGGTTGCGAGAGGCTGCAGAATGGTTTTGTCATGATAATATCTGGCTTGCAGAGGAGAGAGCTGCTGGATCAGGTATTGAGCTGTGTATGATGCCTTAGGCTTTGAAGATCTAACGCACATTTTCTAAAGTGGGGCCATATAAAAAGGTGTGGGCATGTCTTATGGTCAGAAAGAAGCAGAGCCCTCTTCTTTCATTTGGTCCATTTGACAATAGAGGTGCACGCTAGGATACCCTGAGCAAATATGGGCAAACAGAAAAACACCCCAAGGCAGAGTTTATCCATTCAGTCTGAATAAATGGTCATGTGTGTCAGTGTCTGTGTTTGCGCAGCAGCAGAGAAAAAGCTTTTGAAGTTTGGAAGGACTGTCAGAGAAAGTTAATGGGATGTGCATGTGGATCATTTGATTTTTGGAATATTTGCATGGTGCCATCATTTCCAGACTATAAAACACTACTATCTCTGGCTCTGTGTAGACCTGGTATTAGGATGGATTTCTGTTGATCTGATCATAAGTATAGGTGGAAAAAGACAGGTGTAAACAGGGTCTAAATGAGCTTGACCACTTTAAACCACTTCTTGTCGAAAACACATTAGATAAGATTGCTTTTACAGCATACAATGCATTCAAACAGCACAAAAGACCATTTACTGCCAACTGACCTCAGTCTTAAACATTACGGAATGTGTTGTTGCAGCACGCCAGCCAAATGTGATTTAAACATCTATTATTGCACAAATTTGTACATTTGTACCCTTGAATTTGTGCATTTCTTTAAAAAACATGTTCATGAATGTTTTTTTCCATGCATAAAATCATACATTTGTTTTTATTACTTTACTACTTTTAGTTCTCAACAGTGTTTTACAAGTTTTAATGTAGACAATAATGTATATACTGTACATGTTAAAATTGTATAAATGCTTTATTACCAAATTGCAGGTTGTATATTATAAGATATATAATGTAATATCACTAGCATTTACTCAGTAAACAAAGTATATTTAAATGACAATGACACAGGCTTTGACATGTACTCGATAGTAGAGGTCGCCACTATTCCGGTATATGTTTTACGCAGCGGATGCCCTTCCAGCCGCAACCCAGTACTGGGAAACACCGATACACTCTCACATTCACACACACACACTCTTACACTACGGCCAATTTAGTTCATCCAATTCACTTATAGCGCATGTCTTAGAGTGTGGGGGAAACCGGAGCCCCCGGAGGAAACTCACGCGAACACAGGCAGAACATGCAAACTCCACACAGATATGCCAACTGGTCCAGCCGGGGCTCAAACCAGCGACTTTCTTGCTGTGAGGTGACAGTGCTAACCACACACACATTGCCTAATTTTATCTATATTAGGTGGAAAGTTAAGAAAAAGCCCATATACACCACTCGCCCCATACACTTCCTCATCAAAAACACATGGAAGTGGACAAAAGAGACTGATTAAAACACCAGGCACAAACATGAATTTTTCTTCCTTATCTACTTGTGATTCAATCACATAAAATGAACTTTAATACTGGTTGTAAACAGAACCTGCTTCATCAAGACCTCTGAAACAAAGGTGTGATTTCCATTCTCGTATTAGTGGATAATGAGCTCTCCCATTCAAACTTCTCTTTCACTGTCAGGTTTGTGTAATTGACCACTACTTTCAATTACTGTGATATATTGATGGCCCAGGGAGCTGCACTGTTCAGGAGGTTTGACAAAAAACCTTGCTGAAGGCCACGCCATTAGCAAGGTGATTTTTGGACATTTCAGCTTTGGAGACTCAAATCCCCTGTGTATAGATTGCCTTGCGGGCAGTGCAGCAGAGACTGACTAGAGAAAAGCTGTACAGTGGGGTTTCTCAGCTCTGGCCCTCGAGGACCACTGTCCCGCTGAGTTTAGCTCCAGCCCTCATCAAGTTCATATGGCTGTAATTTCCCAGTAATCCAAAAGACTTTGATTAGTTTGCTCAGGTGTGATTGCCCTCAAGAAAGTGGCTTTAATGGCTTTATTGGTGTAAATGAGTAGTAACCATGTTTTTAGTGCCTTGGTCTATTGATTTATGCATTTGGGGTCATTATTAAATGTAAGACTTTTTTCTATATTAACCCTAACCCTAATTATTCAACATTAACCCTAACCCTAATCAGATTTCCCACATGCATTAGAATGTGTCCTGTTTATTGTCTTTTTTTCTGAGACACCCACTAAAATTACATTCAGTGTATTTTTAGAATCATTTGATGACATTCAGAGACACTATTTATGGATCAGAGTGCAGACACAAAATATTAATTGACTGTCAGTTTAAACCTCCATACTTTGCCACTTTCCTAGACTTTTAATAATTTAATCTGATGAAATATATTATGATCACATTTTATTTTATTATTTTAATATAATACTGTCCGTATTATTGTATGCATACCTGTAAAATATATCTGTAATGACGAAAGCTATTTCACACATATTTTAACTTTTCTGTTTATTTATTTTACAAAAGTTAGTTGGAAAATTACAGTAGAGCATTGCATAACATATTCTTCATATATAAAGCATTTTACATTTATTCTGATGCAAACACCGACATGTTTTTGACCGTGTATATTTTGTAAGTCTTTGCTGTCATTTTGATCAATTTAATGAACCCTTGTTGAATAAAAATATTATTATTTATTATAATAATAATAATGAACCTAGTGGCATATATTATAAATTATATGATTTTTTTTTCATGTTGGTTGATTTAATGGCCAATCAGAATAGCTATCCAGTATTTTCCCAAACAGAAAATATTCAGCATTTGAAGAAGACTAGGTATACTCATAGTTTCTAACTCAGTAGATGCTTGTCAGAAAGATTAGAAGCAGTTGTTTAAACTTGAGAGTAAATTTACCCTATTTTGTCTTTTTAATGTCTGTTTACTTTAATCTCCATCACTGAAAGAGAACGAGGCTGGGTTAGGTGACGGCTACAGGTTGACAGTTAACGAAAATAGATTGAAAGCTGTTTCTGACACACACACACACACACACACACACACACACACACACACACACACACAAAGAAGCAATGTGAGTGTGCAGAACAGATCTAAGAGAAATGATGCAGTTAATCAGATACTAAACTCCCGTCCCCCGCTGTCCCCCTTGTTGTTTTCACCATTTGAACCGCACTAATCCTCTATGTTTCTGCTGACAGCAGACTCATCATTTATGACGACAGCAGCCCTATTCCAGTAAATTCATTCCAGTGACGTGTGACCCCTGACTGCTGCCACCAAGCCACTCGAGGAGCCAATGGCTACATGAGCGCCATCCTCTAAAAGGATTATATTTAGAAGCAGGAGCTGTTGCACGTACTGTACACTCTTCTGGGCACTGCAGCCGGAGTGACACATAAACAACCAGGAGCCTCTCACTGCTCTGCTCTCAAGTACTGGCCCACTTCCCCATCCCCCTGCTCTCTCTCTCTCTCTCTCTCTCTCATACCTTCTCATACCTTTTCTTTCACAAGCATCAAACAGGTGCTACTTTAGAGCTAGTACTATTGTCCATTTGGAGTTGGTTTGACTGGCCTTACCCCACTGAATATCATCTTTTTCCAGCAATGCTAATAATAATAATAATAATAATAATAATAATAATAATAATTCATAAAACAATTAATAAAACCTAATTCTTAAAGCACTTTACACAAAAAGATACAGATGTAAACACTGTGTTGTATAAGAATACACACCACACAAATGTAATGCATGTTCAAGAATGATTTAAACAATCTAAAAAATGTAGTGTGTCTAATGTTATAGTTTTAGTGTGTCTAATGTTATATATGAGTGGAGGGGACTGTTAAAAGACAGGAGTGGGAGGAACGAAGGTCACGGGGAGTACAATGTTAAAAATTCAGAAAGATAATGTGGAGGCAAATCATGCAGGGCGTTGTATGCGAGCATGAGGATTTTAAAATCAATGCGAAATCTAACCTGCAGCCAATGGAAAGATTCCAAAACCAGAGTAATCTGGTCTCTGATTTTGGTCCCTGTCAGAATTCTGGCGGCTGAGCCTTGAACATATTGTAGTTTATTGATGCTAGTTGTGGAAACACCTGCTAGCAAGGCATTGCAGTAGTCCAGGTGGGAGAAAATGTATGTATTTATCAGTTTGTCTGCCACAGAAACAAAGGTTTATTAATTATTTAATTAAAGGTAAAGCAGACAGAAACGCAAACAGCTGAATGGAGCTGCTGGACCATACAGTAACCTTCGTATAATTCAGTCACAAGATGGCACTAAACAATAGAACAAAAGCATAGTGTATATATAGATGTGAATGTATTCACTCATGGTCAAGATGATTCAAGTACCCGGATGAGCCTGTGTTAGTCATCAGTTGTTATCTTTGAATTACACCTATTAATTTTGTGGTTGACCCAGATAGTTATAAGAGTCCCATATAACAACCACTGAAACTAATTATTTATTCATTTTAACACAGGAACCCATTCAGGAACTTCTAGTCATCTTGACCAACAGTGAATTCGTCCACATTCATTTATATGCTTGTATGTGATAAAAAACCACCTGGATGTATTTTATCACTTACTTATATTCATCATCTATACAAATTACAATTGGGTTAACACATGTATAGATGCAGTTTGCAAAGTGATTAAAATCAATAGCAACACAATGGCTCAGAACAATGTTTTGTGTCTAACTTTTTCAGTTTTGTTGCTAGTTGCCATGTAAAAAGCATGATAAAATACATCTAGGCAGTTGTTTTAGGAGAATTAAGCCTGTTAGTCTCATACAACAGCCCTCTGCAGTTGGTACCATCTTGTTATTGAATAATAGGGAGGTTAGTTTATGCTCCATGAGCTCCATTCAGCCATTTACATTTCTGACAGCTTTATTTTGGTTTAAAGAAATAATAAACTTTTATGGCTCAGAAACATGATTTGTGTATAATTTTTACATTTTGTGACAAGTAGCCATGAAATAAGCGGGATAAATTACGCTTCACTTTGGGCTGCTGATAAGCCTGTTAGGCTTTATTCTGTGATAACAACCACCTGAATGTACTTTATCCCTTACATACCATACCTTGGAAAGTCGTGCCTGACCAATCAGAATCAAGTATTCCAATACCTATGTAATAAACAAGATTAACAGGTTCATGACATAATTTGTACAAATGTGATTATAAGCAAGAATAACATGTTCATGCAGCTCACCACAAATGTATAGATGTGGATTACAAACAGGAATACTGCGTTCATGCAGCAAACCATTTTCTTGATTCAGAGCTGCTGCTTTGGGTGTCGAAAACTGCCATTTTTGGAAAAGAGCTTCTTGTCTCTATAATCCATTACCTGGCTAGTCTGATGATGACTGAAATGAAAAAGGAAGTCATCTCCATATGCCTCTGTAAACAGAAGCTCCTCAAATCGGTCTGTTCTCCAGATGGACGCAGTGGGGAGGACAGGGACAGACTGCTGGTGACAGTATGTTTCAGGGTTGAGGCTGCAGTGGGACTCATCCAATTTCAGCAACAGGTATACACTAATTAGTGACGTCTCCCTGTGTAATTACCGCAGATGTTCCGTTTGTTTGTCATATGAACAAATAAAAGATAATGACCAAAAAATAATATGTTCCATCTACCTGTGTATGTGTTTTAGAGATGGGAATCTTAAAGAACTGGGGTACGTTCAAGCTCAAAACAGTGAAAACATTTCCAGCTCGAACAACATGCATCAATGTGTATAAAACACCTGCTATTACAGGAACAGCTCACATAATGGCTAAGTTTATTGTTTGCACATTTATTTACATTAAAGCCAATAATAATTAAATTATTATTATTTTTTTTACTTTAGTCTATCTAAATAACATGTAGTATCTGCAATGTCTTATGGTCTATATCGTTTTCATTGGGAAGGTGTGATAGACACTGATTAATGTAACAACAACAGCAACACAAAACATTTAGTGATATTTATTTATTTTGATATTATGGAGAATTTCTTAAACTTTTCCAACGCATTCTCATTCTGAAAATGTACCGATATATACATTTCTGAAGAGCGGCAAATACATTCCAGGAGATACCTTTTTTTTGCAGTTTTTGTTTTCGCGAATCCACCAAAGGCTGTGTATGCTTTTTCAGATCTCAAATTTCTCTCTCGAGTGCCATTCGCGCCTGCTGTTCTCTAAATCCACCAGAGACCACTGTTAACTGACTGACCGATCGACTGACCCATCCTCCTCCTTCCCTAAGACCAACCAATAGTGTTTTCAAAAGCATCGATTGACCAGCCCACCCACTTCCCTCAACTCGACCGTTTTAAAAAGCAATCCAGAAAAAGAAAAGCCCTCGCCTATTTGTATCACATTTTCAGATTTGACCACATTCTCGCCCTGTTATTTACTTGTTTTATCAATTTTGGATCATCTCGAGACTAAAATCATTCTTGTCTTTTAATGGCTTGGAGAAAGTCATTCATGATTTTATTACTTCTCGCATTGACTATTGTAACTCATTGTATTTGGGTCTCCCTCAATCATCTATTGCATGCTTGCAGATGGTCCAAGATGCTGCTGCAAGGCTGCTGATCAGGGCAGGGAAAACTGATCATATCACTCCAATTTTAGCCTCTCTTTATTGGCTCCCTAGAATTCAATTTAAAATCGTATTGTTTGCTTTTAATGGTCAAGCCCCTAGCAGATCTTCTGACTCCCTCTTCATCCTCAAGATCTTTAAGATCCTCAGAAAGGGCGTTGTTAAATGTTCGTTGGTCTCATTTAAAAACTAAGGGAGATAGGATAGGCTTTCTCATGTTGCTGCATCCCGTCTTTGGTATAGATTGCCTTTGGACACCCACCTTATCTTTTAAAACAATGTTAAAGACATATTTATACTCTTTTTAATTGTTATTTGTATTTTCATGTTTTGTGTGCAAATGATGTTTTATGTGTTTTATTCCTCTGACACCAGTGGCTGTTAAGTAAACTGCAGCCAGCAACTTATTGTCCGCGCTTGCACGGGTGCACACTTAATATGCAAGAGAGTGAAGGTGATTTAGTGGCCAATATACAGTATTCACAGTGAAATTAGAAAAAAGCATATGATAATAGCACAACTAAATATTTTATTGATTGATAAATACCCAATAATTGATCATTAGAGCAGCAAATCATATATGCATTTATTTATTTATTAATTTATTTATTCATTTTAAATCTTTGCAAGTAGCCTACTCTTGCAAACAGGAGAAAACCAATTATTTATATATGGTATGCAGTGATTGATTTTGATGAACTAAGAGAAAGAATGTCAAGGAAAGGGATAATGGGGCAAGAGAGGGAGAGATATTGAATGACGCTGATGTAAGGCTTTGAAGGGGGACCCGCTGTTTTAGTTTCACCATGCTGAGAACAAATGGTAGTAATCTGAGCCTCTCCATTGCAAATAAATACCATGATGTGTCCTTTCTCTAAAGACAGAAAGCGAGAGAGAGAAAAAGGAGAGAGCATGAGAGACAGTACGCAACGGCTAAACAAATGGCAAATGATGGTTTCCTTAATCATTTAAAAGAGCCTCTGTCAACAGGACACCTTGTGCTTGGCACATACATCCCACCGAAGCACATCTCGGGCATCCCTTCATTAATAAGCAGCTTTCACGTTCTGCATCTAAGAGAGTCATCATGTCATCTCTCAGCATGCAGCCCTGTTTTAAGTGTCCATAAAGCACTTAAAGACGCTCCGATGATGCTGTACACAGCAACAAGCTGCATTCAAACCCTGCAGCTTGCATGGATTTATAATGGCATAGGTGAAAATGAATCTGGAGTATTTTGACATTAGGACAGAGAGAGGGAGGGCGCGGCGTTCACAATGTGTCCTAGATTCCACCTTGATATGCACACGCTATTTCAAAGCACCGAACACCCGTCTCCTCACTGAGCGGGAAGGCACATCTATTTATTTATTAATTAATGACCCTCCTTCCCACCTCTCTTCATCTTAATGTCAAAGTGATTTTTCCTCCCTGGCGCCTGTTATTTTGGATGATTATGGAGCTTGCAGCAGGGTGCTAAGGCCCCTCTTATTCTCAGCTTAAGTATGCTAATTTAAAAGCAGTAAAGAAGCAGCCGTCTGGGTTTCCTTCTCCTTTGCTGAGGCAGAGATGCATACATACTGTTCCTAAGCTCAGCATCTGTTCATCAAGTCACTTTATTAAGGAGTCAGAGTGACTAGCCTTTTAAATATAATAAGGGAAACGTTGTGCTAATGGTTGTTCATTTGCTATGATTCAATGAATAGCCTTAAACACCCATAGCATCTCTAAAGCTGCTGAAAAAAAAAGAAAAGAAAATGCAGTGTTTACTTAATTTGTTTGCGTTGTGAGGATTTGCAACATGTTTGTTGTCAAACTGATGAAGATCTTTTCTTATTTTGCCAGTGTTATTTTGTAAGTGCATGTATTTTTCTTAAATTGCAGCGTATTAAGCTCTCTTGGCCACAGTATTTTAAAGAAAAACCTCACATTTCCTCAAATTAATTTTATTATTGTTATTTTTGTATTCAGGAGACAATAATTAACAACCCTGAAGTTCTTAAATGTTCTATTATTAAAAACAAATGTCATCAGTGACACCAGTGGCTGTTTAGTGAACTTACTGCTCATACTTGCACCTCTGCACACTTAATACTTTTCACTTGTTTACTTTGTTCAATTTAAAATGTTCAATTTTGTTTGAGCACCGACAGATATGGTTGAACTTCCTCAGTTCAAAATAAATAAATGAAAAAAATAAATAAATTAGTGTCTGATGTGTGTGCATGCAATTTCTTATAGAATCTGTTAATACATTCATTCATTCATTTTCTTTTCGGCTTAGTCCCTCTATTAATCTGGGGTCGCCACAGCGGAATGAACCGCCAACTTATCCAACATATGTTTTATGCAGCGGATGCCCTTCCAGCTGCAACCCATCTCTGGGAAACATCCATACACACTCACTCATTCACACACACACACACACTCATACACTACGGCCAATTTAGCTTACCCAATTCACCTATACTGGATGTCTTTGGACTGTGAGGGAAACCGGAGCACCCGGAGGAAACCCACGCGAACATGCAAACTCCACACAGAAATGCCAACTGACCCAGCTGAGGCTCGAACCAGCGACCTTCTTGCTGTGAGGCAATTGTGCTACCCACAGCGCCACCGCATCGCCATCTGTTAATACAGTTTATGTTAATTTATTGTGATTAAGATCTGTTTTTGCAGAATTTCAAAATTGTAGGTAAACATGCCAAGTATGCACAATATTGCTGAGGTATGCCCCACTGACAGATATATAATTAAATAAATGAATAAATAAATAAATACAGCCATCTGTTTCAGTTCAAAAAGTCAGTGAAGTTTATCATTAATTGTTTGTAACCTTTTTATTTTATTTAACGTGTCAGTTTTTTAATGAAAGTTGTCAGATTCCTTAGAATCAGTCTAAATCTCTTAAAATTGAATACGATTAGATTTAATCAGTTAAAAGATATGACTATGTTATAAATACATTAAGCTGTAGAAAAAGCCAGATCCAATTAGTTAAATTCAATGATTTATGATATTACTTAATATCAGAGGGCAAAATTAACGCAGCTCCAAACTCCACACAACTGGTGAATTAATAAGAAGCATTTAAAACACATTAGATATATTGATATGATTACATAAATCGTGTTCTTATTTGTTTCATTTATGTTTAAATAACAAATATCAAATCACATAAAGTTTATTAGTTCAATTATGTTAAAAGTTTGTAATCCAAATGAATGCAAATTTTATATGCAGTCATACTACATAAATAGTATTTGTTAGGCCAACTTTTTTTGTGTGTATGACTTAAATATGGTGTGTTATTTATATGATTTACATGTAGCGAAAGGTTTATGCAAGGTTTATAACCAGCAAATGTCACAGATATGTTTTTTGTCAATCTTTATAGTGGTATAACACATTATGTTTTCAACTTCCAGGTTATAACGTTTAATGTAGTTTCTTGAATGCTAAAAGCAAAGTACTTATTAAAATAACTAGTTCTTTACCTCTCCTTTTTTATTGAGAACAAGGAGAAAATGTGTGCACACAATGCAAAATTTGACTACTAGAAAATTGAGTGGAAACCCTTAAAATGCTCAGTTTTTGCATAAGGTGAATCTGAACAGGCCTGGTTGAATTAACACAAGATATTTTAACACAATGTGTTAACACAAGAACTCTTTCTTTGGGTAAATATTTGTAAAACACATTTAACAATAGCACTGACTCAAGAGAAATAAAATAAAATGTATTATTTTCTGTAATGCAGAAGAAAGAAGGTCAGTCAGGTTTGGAAGGACATAAGGGTAAGTGTTGACAGAATTTTCCCTTTAAGGAAGATGTCTTTTCTCTGCTGTTATTGTCTCTCACTCTCAGCTCTCGGTGCTGGCGATCGGGTTGCATTGGAGTGACCTCTGTTTCCAGAAAGTGTTTATTGCAGATTCAGATATTCCTGATGGATGAAACATGAGTGTGGACGAGTCCTAATTGCAGGTATAGCTGACATCACTGCAGTCAAACAAACTGTAGACTACTGCACAATACTTATTTAAATCTAAAACCGATGTACACCAGTGAATCTGGCATTCCTAAAAACACACATAGCTTTCCTTTTGGCCATCTTCTGAAACATGACAGTTGTCTGGAGCAAGGTTATTTTAGCTAATGAAAATTAAAGCTAAGACTAAAACTACTGGTCTTTTATTTAATTAACTGAATGTTGTTGTTTTTTATCCAAATAAATGAAAACTACAACTAAATGAAACAACACTCACAGACAAAAATCTAACTGAAATAAAATAATAATTATCAAAAACTCATTCTGAAATAAATCAATCTTCAGAATGAATAAGCACTCCTGTGTTAAAAAAAGCCCGTTACCCGTGGCTGTTTGGAGAAATACTGTACCTGTAGATGGCACTTTCACTGCCAAACACATCAGTCAAGCGCATGATTATACAAAAGCCTACAAAATGTCCTATATAAGCTTAAAATGGTAAGACTTTACAATAAGGTTTCATTAGTTAATGATAGTTATTGTATTTACTAACATGAACTAATTATGAACAATACTTGTACAGCATTTATTCATCATAGTTCAACATTTACGAACAGTTTAATAAAATCCAAATTTATGCTTGTTAACATTAGTTAATGCACCGTGAGTCAGCAGGAGCTAACAATGAACAACTGTATTTTCATTAACTACCATTAACTAACATGAACAAATACTGTAATAAATGTATTGTTTATTGTTTGTTCATGTTAATAAACGCATTAACTAAGATTAACTAATACAACATTATTGTAAAGTGTTGCCCATAAAACATGTGTTCTATATTTTCTTCATTTGTAAAAAAAAAAACATAAAAAAACAAACAAATGTCAACTTTGTGTTCAGTAAGAATGCATATACAGCATGCTCTTTAATATGAAGAAGTTTGTCTGAATTCATTCATTTTCATTTCGGTTGTCCCTTTATTAATCTGGGGTCACCACAGCGGAATGAACCGCCAACTTATCCAGCATATGTTTTACGCAGCGGATGCCCTTCCAGCTGCAACCCATCACTGGGAAACATCCATACACACTCATTCACACACATACACTATGGACAATTTAGCTTACCCAGTTCACCTATACCGCATGTCTTTGGACTTGTGGGGGAAACCGGAGCACCCGGAGGAAACTTACGCCACCACGAGGAGAACATGCAGACTCCACACAAAAATGCCAACTGACCCAGCCGAGGCTCGAACCAGTGACCTTCTTGCTGTGAGGCGAGAGCGCTACCCACAGCGCCACCGCGCTGCCCTTTGTCTGAATTCTTCATCGTTTTTACTTTTATTTATAGCATTTGTATGGCTTTGAATTTCGTGTTTATTCAAAGTAACTTTATTTTTATTACTAAGAGGTTTGCCGAAGAGTTATTGTAAGCTGTGTAAGCACTAAACTTTGCTAAATTACAATTACTAAAACTGAAACTAAATATTTAAAGAATAAATAGAAATGTGTTCACAAAATAAAATGTCAATTAAAACGAACAAAACCATCAATAAAGCAAACTACAACAAAGCTTAAATGTGCAGCACATTTTTAAAAATAGCATCAAAATAAAAATGCAAAGCTAACCTTGGTCTGGAGAATGACGCCAAAGAAATACATTTGCTCATGTCACAGTAGGAAAGAAGCTCTGTCGTACTCAACATTGTTCAATTTAGCATAACAAAAGTGGAGTGGAGAGCCGTCCTCAAGACAGTACATGAAACCATCTGGCTGCAACGTGTGACACATCAAAAATGATTAGCTCTCTTTCTTTAATCTCTATTTCATCCAGGGGACCAGAGCATAGTATAAAGGCATACACAAGCTGATTAAGTCTTTTTTTTCCCTCACTCATCTGCTTGTGTACCAAATCTACTGCAGGGAAATTTGCAAAAAGGAAGAATCAGACTTTGAACTGTGCTGTCCTTTATAAGAGAGGTAATTCGTATTTTGAAAGGTTGTTGTTGAAATATACATTGACATTCAACAGTGTGGGTCAAAGAAATTGTTTGAAATTGGAATTGTTTGCCATAGCTGTACATGTCACAAAGAAACTGATGTACTGTAAGTAACATTTTACAAGATTTTAACAACCATTTCTTTAAACACTGATAATGATTAAACATTGATTTCTTGTCACACTTGTCTAAGGAACAAAATAAAAACATTGACATCACAGAAAGAAATTACATTGGAATATTTTAAGCTGTATATTACGCTGTGTTTTTACCTAATTTTCCATCAGATGCAGTATTGGTGTGTGACTGTAAATGACTTCTTTTAAATGCATTAAAATAATTATTTTTTTAAAAATGGGAGTACAATCATTTCACGTAACAAGGCAAATGTTATAAGGTGTAACAAATAGTTCACATTGTAAGATTATAGCATGCAGGGCCAAGGACTGGGTGTTCAAAAACAGCTAGACTTATTAAGTATTTCTTATTTGTTTGAGTGTAGTGACACATTTATCAAAGCAGGAGAGTTGGAAAGTAAGTGTGTAATTCTGAAAATTAAATTAGAATGTACAGTTGACGTCAGAATGATTATTGTCTAATGCCTATAAAAATGTTTAATGGAAAGAAGATTTTTTTCCAACACATTTCTAAACATAATAGTTTTAATTACTGATTTCTTTTATCTTTGCTATGATGACCGTACATAATATTTTACTAAATATTGTTCAGGATACTAGTATTCAGCTTAAAGTGCAATTTAAAGGCTAACTTAGGTTAATTAGCCAAGTTAGGGTTATTAAGCAAATCATTGTATAACGATGGTTTGTTCTGTAGACAATTGAAATGCTGCTTAAGGGGGCTAATAATATTGAAAAACATTTTATTCTAGCCGAAATAAAGCAAATAAGAAAAAAAAAACATTAGGAAATACTGTGGAAAAACTCCTTGCTCTGTTAAACATCATTTGGGAAATATTTGAATAAGAAAAAAAACAACATAGGCTCATTCTGAAAACGTAGCCCTATATACATTTCTGGAGATCGCGAATTATGTAGCCAGAAGTACATATGGCTACACAAAACGAACGCTACAGGGCGGTATGACGCTCTTTTTTTTTTTTCGCTTACTAGCTGACCACTTACCTCCATATGGACGGCTTTCCCACTGTTACCAGTTTGTCCAGTGGCTCGCCATGTACACCGGTGGACTTGAGACGCAGAGAGGAGTTGACCACGATGACGGGGTTCGAGTCTAGCAAAGAATGGTTCCAGAGAGCAGGTAAGACAAAAACAAAAGTAAATAACAGGGCGAGAATGTGGTAAAATCTGAAAACGTGGTAAAAATCAGGCGAGGGCTTTTCTTTTTCTGGATTGCTTTTTAAAACTGTTGATTGGGTTTAGTGAAGTGGGTAGGTGCTTTTGAAAACACTATTGGTTGGGTTTAGGGAAAGAGGACGGTGGGTCAGTCGATCGGTCAGTCAGTCGACAGTGGCCTCTGGTGGATTGACGTGTGAACAGCAGGTGCAAATGGCACTTGCGAGAGAAATTTGATATCTCAAAAAGCATACACAGCGGCCTCTGGTGGATTCGCAAAAACTGTGAAAAAAAACGTACCTCCTGGGACATATTTGGCATTCTCCAGAAATGTATATAGCGGTAAATTTTCAGAATGAGCCTTGGTTGAAAAAATAAAAATTAAATCACAGGAGGGCTAATAAATTTGACTTTAACTGTAAGTGCCACTTGGTTTTCTCAAAGCTTCCGTATGCACCTGTAAGTTAAGTTAAGGAAAGTTGAGTAAAAATAAGGAAAAACAGACAGAAACTGCATATCATAGTGGTTTCAGTAGAGGAAAAAATAGCATGGACATGACCAAAAAAAAAAACAATACAATTAATAAATAAAAGTCAGAGTGCCATCAGCTGAGATGCTTTAAATTGCATAGCAAGCTACATCTAGCATGCCACACGCATTAATATCACATTGCTTGCTCATGAATTAGACAGGATTGCTGTCACCCTGGCATAACTAGCTTTCTTACTCTCGAGACTGTCCAGCAGCAGACACCGCTTCCCAGAGATCATAAATATCTCATCGAGCTTTCTGCTAAATGCCATGCAACGGTGCAGGAGAAGTGCGATTTTAGATGCCATCGGCCAGCTGACAGGAGAACCTGAAGAGACCTCCATCCAAGAGTCTTTACAGAGTCACGACTCACATGAATATTAGACAAGAAAATAGGCTCCTGACTGTTTACTTGCAGTTCTGTTTCTCTTACTTGTCCAACTCTGAATACTACCTTTCAGTCAAGTCAACTTTAGTTTCACACAGTCTCTTCACAAAGGTTTTTATTTTTTATTATTTTTTTTCACTAATTCATACCACAGGGCCCTGGCTTATCTTTAGCACCTTTTTGAATATGACAGTTTATCATCGGGATTACGAAATTACATAGAAATTAATGCCTGCAGATAATGCATGCCATTATATAGTTTTGTCATTTACTTGTATTTTAAATTGACAGTGTTTGTATAATGGTCATTATCTATTATTAAAGCAGGCATTAGATGTTCCCTGCTGTCACTTTATCAAGAAAGTCTTCTGTTCCATAGTAAGGAATGATGGGTGCAGATGGTTCAGACTTAAACGAATGTAAAAGGCACACATCGTTTCTGAGAGGCTGCAATTATCTCCATAGTGTCATTTACTGAGTGATTGTGGGGTTTGTTGTTCAGCACTGCATACTTGCATGTTTGTTGTAATGAATGCATACTTTTTAAATTTGAATGTAATTTTATGTATGAATAGTTTTATGCAACTAAATAAATATTTTCATGAATCTTAGTATTCATTCATCTCGCATGAATCATTGATATAATGTGTTTTCATTTCTGTTTATTTTTATAATAATACAAATCTGTAACTAAATGCTCTTTCCTCTGCATTTTTAAAGCATTTTGTGTAAAGATAAAAACACAGTCAAAATAAACCCCACAAACACATAATGTAAGTACTGTACTGTGCATGCCAGGCCAGTAGTTGGCAATGTCACTTTGTAAATAAATACTGTGTGCCAATGCATATAGAGATCTGTAGCCCATCGCTGTTATTTTGGTTTTCAAACACTCAGACATGCCTATAGACGATCATGGAATTATAATATCAGCATTTTCAGAACAATCCTTTTTCTGTTTTACACAAAGATGAAAATCTTTAGGCCTCCCAATTGTGGTTGTGTAAATGAATGGCCACAATAAAAGCTTTGTTTTTTGTTTTAAATAGTGTCATTTAAGCTGCCCTTTATTTTTGAAGCCTTTTTAAAGCATATTTATATATTTGCATTTGCATAGTGTGATAGTGTTGTGTATTTACTTGATTTAAACACAGTAAAACAGTAATTCTGCTTTCACTGAAAGTATTAAGTTAAAAACATTTTTGTTATTTCTATTTCAATATGTAAAACCTTTTAAACAGTGCAATTTATTTAAGTTATGGAAAAGTTAAAAAAGGTTTATTTTTTCTTGATTTACAATTTATGGTTATGTGTTGTTGTTTTTTTTCAAATGTATAATTAAATAAAAAAAATGTCATTAAATAATGTAAATCCCACCAAATGAACAAATAAATGTAATTCAATTGTCTTTTCTGTTAACCTTTCTGTTAATCGGGAGTTACAGATGAATACAGTAGCTTTAACAGAAATATATATATATTGTTTGATTATACTGATTGTACTTGATTAGGAAAGCCACACACCTGTCTATATAAGACCTTTCAGCTCACAATGCATGCCAGAGCAAATGAGAATCATGAGGTCAAAGGAACTGCCTGAAGAGCTCAGAGACAGATTTGTATCAAGGCACAGATCTGGCCAAGGTTACAAAAAAATCTGCTGCACTAAAGGTTCCTAAGAGCACAGTGGCCTCCATAATCCTTAAATGGAAGATGTTTGGGACGACCAGAACCCTTCCTAGAGCTGGCTGTCTAACCAAACTGATTGCGGCCAAGTACAGGGATATCCTGTACTGTGCTCAGGACCTCAGACTGGGCCAAAGGTTTACCTTCCAACAAGACAATCAACCTAAGTACACAGCTAAAATAACGAAGGAGTGGCTTCACAACAACGCTGTGACTGTTCTTGAATGGCCCAGCCAGAGCCCTGACTTAAACCCAATTGAGCATCTCTGGAGAGACCTAAAAATAGCTGTCCACCAACGTTTACCATCCAACTTGACATAACTGGAGAGGATCTGCAAGGAGGAATGGTAGAGGATGCCCAAATCCAGGTGTGAAAACCTTGTTGCATCTTTCCCAAAAAGAAACATGGCTCTATTAGCTCAAAATAGTGCTTCTACTAAATACTGAGCAAAGGGTCTGAATATTTAGAACCATGTGATATTTCGGTATTTTTTCTGTCAAACAATTAAGTGAAAAACTTCAGGGGGTCTGAATGCTTTCCATACCCACTGTATATCCCTATAGGAAATGTTTAAGCAATGTTTAAGACTCCGGACATCATGTGTATGTTTGTGAACATGTATACTGAGGCACAGCGCAGTCAGTGAGTGAATTATATGCTGTGTAAAGTCTTGAATTGTGAAACTAAAGGTAAATACACTGACACCTGTCTTATTGTCAAGGACAAACCGCTAATCAGCCTGTTTCTTTACAACAACGAGGAGGGAGGTACTGTATGGAAAGAAGGAAAGACGAAAACAAAGCCCTCAGCCATGCTGCGTGGGTTACCAATGAATATCTGACTCCTCTTATAAAATATATCAGGGACTGTTGTCAAAGTGCTTGACTGATGAGTATCTCCCTACAGCAGAAGGACAGATTACTGTTCAATCCTTCTCTGTCTGATCTGAACCTCTCCAGTTCTCCCTCTCAATCCCATGTACTTTCTCGTCTAGTTTTTCAGCCACATCGAGCGCTCTTACATTCTCTTTCACACCAACTCTCAAGCACCGATACATCAATAATGGGCAAAAGCCTAATTTCAATAGCGCCATAGTCCCATTTCTTCCTTTATCAGGGCTTTCTCTTCGTTGCACTCTTCCTTTCTGTGTTGGTGAAGTGCTAATGGGAGTGTAGGGGTGAACAAGTGCTACATTATTGGCAGGAGGCAGCTGGGAGGGTGGGCTGTTTTAGGATTCAGCCAGAGATGCACTCTGCCGCACAAGCCTGGGACTCCAGGGACAACGCAGGATTAGTGGTCATATATGGTGATACATCCTACATGTGATACATACATGTGAACGAGTGTGCTTGTATTTGACTTGTAGCACATATATCTTTATATGTCAGAATATGCATCTACACTGAAGGAAAATAAAAATAGGTACAGAAGCAATTTTCATTCAGAAATTGCAAGCACATTGACTACAAAAAGGCAGCAAGCAACATGCTGAAGTAAACATTTGATTTTAAAGTATAAAATCTGATATAGCATTTGTGACCCTGAACCACAGAAATGTATTAAGCTGAGATATAAAACATATAGATTCAAAACAAATCTAAATACTGAGAAAATTGCCTTTAAAAATTGTCCAAATGAAGTGCTTAGCAATGCACATTATTAATCCAAAATTGAGATAGAATATATTTACTGTAGGAAATGTACAACATATCTTCATAAAATATGATCTGATATTCTAATGATTTTTTGGCATAAAAGGAAATTTGATCATTTTGATTCGCACAATGAATGTATGGCCATTTCCAAAAGTAAACTTAAGACCTGACCCAGAGTCACATTTGTGCTTTTTGGACAACTTCAAAATAATAATTTACTGCGCAAATGTATACTACTAATGGTTGAACTTTATTTTACAGTATGTGTACTTATATTATACTTACACGATGTAACATATAGTGAATGCATAATTATTATTTAACTACATGAGTTAAGGCTTGGTTCAAGTGTGGGTTTATGTACCTAGTTATTACCCAGTTAATGTAATGACTGCATGTGCATGTGAAACTGCTCTGTAAAATAAGTGCCACCCTAATCATAACGATTATGATCTATACCCATTATGTGATATTTGCCAATCTGGATATAAATTATTTGAAGAGACTTTTACTAGCGTTACAATTAAACAATGCACTTGTGTTCATACACATTTTACATTGCACTTATATTTTAAAAAGGCCCTTTGTCTAACTGTAATTACACTTAATTGGCATCATTAAATGCACTTTTTAACCAACTTATGCTGCTGTCCTTTTTAACCAACAGACACCAGCATTCTACCAACTCTCTGCTTTCTGCCTGATATGCCAAAATGTTTCACATCTTCATAAGTAAAGCTGCTTTGCCACACTTTAGATCATTGTAAAAGTGCTACAGAAGTAATGATGTCTTGACTGTACTCTATACTTCTTTACCAACTCTCAAACATGGTATCAATAGTCCTACAGTATATCAAACCTCAATAGAGGTAAAAATGTTCTGCAAAACAACATCACATGAATGCAAAAAATGCATTATCTATAAAGCATTATACAGTATTCAAAGCTGGGGGGTTTTCTCAGACTAATTATTAACCCCATTATTTGTAGTCTTGTTCTTGTCGATTCTAGAGAATATCATTAAATATTAAATTTGTAAGTGCATTGCCTGGTTTATTCTTTTGCCATTGTCACTGTGACAACTTACCGATGTACTGTAATCAATAAATTATTTTTAATTGTGTTCCTTTGTTACTGTTGTGTCAGATCAAAAATGAATTGGGGGGAGGGGGGTTGTATAAAATGTATACAATACAAATATTAGATATGAGTATAATATATAATATGTTTGATCTGCACAGTGCAGTGCAAAGATAACTTGTTTTTAATTATTTGATTTTATTGGCAACAGCTCTATGTTCTGTCTTGTTGTGTGCCTGCAAAGGTTGATCAAATATACGTCTTTTTTTAGGCAGGGTCTTTCAGATGGTGTTAAATGTAGACAAAGACATCTAACAGAGTAAGAAAGGTCATTTAGTGATTTATTTACCTATGTTGGCTAATAACCATAAGTATTTTTCCCATTTATTGTGTGATTTAGTTTTTCATTATTATTGTTTATTTATTTTATAATTGACACTATCAGCTTCACTAGTCTAGATACCCAAGTAAAACCAACAGACACCTACACAGCTTCTCTTCCAATACATGTACGTCATCTTTTCTTAAGCATGATATCCCTAAGCACTGAATACTAATAATAAGCACTATAATTTTGTTCGTATTTATAGGATCCGTGCTGAAAGGGCTGCAGTGCTATTAGGAAACAGAAATAACTGAACCATGAATTCCTTTTATATCCTGTAAAGTACAGGACTAAAGGAGGGGTTCAGGTACTTGTTTCAATTAACTATAGGCAAGTTTAACATGGTAACTGTTTTGGCACACAGAGTAGTAGCAGCTTCTTCTCTAAGGTGATCATTATGCTGGTACTGGCAGGTCACTGGACAAATAGTCCAAAATATGTTTGACCAAATGATAACTGGCTTATTTCTGGGCCAAGATGGTCTACCATCTTGTCCTAGCCAATGACCGTCTTAGTCCAGTTAGAAACCAGTTAGAATGTTCCAAGAGTTAATGGTTCAATATGGATTTTCCTAGCAGAGAGAACGAGAAATACAAATCAACGCGAATGTATTATTACCACGGTCAAATAATGAGAGAAGGAGAAGGAGAGAGAGTGAGATTAAGGGTGCGTGCTTAATCTGAGGTATCGGTGTTTTAAAATGAAATACTTCTGGTCGTGACGCGACGGCTGCTACTTTAATGCCCGCTTGTTGATCTGGCAGAGTAAAGCGCGTGAATCACCGAAGCGCTTTTTATGTCCACCGGTTTGCTTTGTGCGTCCTTTGGTACGGTTTCCTTCTTATTGGTCGAGCCGTATGCTGATTTGAGAGACAGAGACGGTTAGTTTGCTCCCAAAGCTCGTCAGTCTGTCAGTGGTCTGGAAATGCCAAAGCGCCTCCTCGCTGCTCACGCGCTCACACACACAAAGCAGAGCAGAGGTTCCGGTGGCGCGAGCTGGAACGAGCCACTGATGCCGCTTCTTCGTTTAGGTGCTTAACTGCTCCTTAAAAAAACGTCGAGGGAACCCTTGTCCTCCGACGTTGGGCTTTTTTTCTTTTACTTTTTTGCTTTTTTGGTTCGCGGGTTTAGACACAGGATTGTTTTGTGATGGGTGGTAGAAGCGAATTGCGGATTTTTTCTCTTTTTATGGAGATCGAAGTGAGCAGATTTCCTACTGTTGAAAGCGAGTTTTATCCCGATAAGAAGCAAACGGTGGAACAGAGGATTCTCTAGGGGCAAAAAGGATATTCACTCAAGAGAATAACACTTTTCACGCGCAGTTTTCCCAACAGAGAAGGGTTTTTTTTCTAGTCCGCAACATTGGATTGGATTTTACAGTTTGACTGACGCAGCATCCTTTTGGAGTATCTTATTTGGAGATTTCAGTCCTTTTAATCCACATTTCTGGGAAGAAACTAGAGAAAGAACCCCCAAGTTATGGAGATGCCAATGAAATAAAATCTGCATATTCAGGTCAAATGACCGCTTTCACTCGTTCTCCAATCTGACCACCTTATTTATGACATGGAAAAACGAGGACCCCACAGCGTCCTTTATTATTTCATTCTGAATGCGCCCCTGCTACTCTGTGTAAATGGTGAGTAAACTTGAGTAGATTTTAATCTCTCCCGTGTTGCGTATTTACTCAGCATGAGCACAGTCTGTTGTCGTTCTCTACTTAAGTCTGTTAGTTTTCATATGGTGTTGTATTATTATTTATGGGAGAAAGTATTGTTCCGCACTCGGTCAAGTGTAGTTTAATTACCGTATCTGTACCGTCAATCATGTTGTCAAATGCATATGGTAGTAAAGGTAATAAATCATGATTAGCCTACGTGTGGAGAATCAAACATAAACCATGACATGAAATTGAAACGCAGTTTATAACAAGCTTTTTAGAAGAAATAGGCTAGGGCTTTTGGTATCTCAGCTCAAGCTGTTTTCTTTTAACCAAACTATTTGTTGTTGATTTTTTCTTTTCTTTTTTTTTTATAAGCCACATTTTCTGAAGTGCCCAAAGATGTGACTGTCGGGGAGGGCGAGGACATAGAGATGCCGTGCGCTTTTCGAGCCGTCGGAGTCTCGCCGTTCTCCCTGGAGATTCAGTGGTGGTACCTCAAGGAAGCGGCCCCGAAAGAACTCGCTCACGAACTGCAAATTAGCGCTCCGGCCAACAGAGCCAAGGTAACTGGGCTTTCGTTTTTCTCAGAGCCGCCTAAACACAGGCTTTTTTTCTGTTCCAAGTTACTGTTCAAGTCGCAGCAGGAGTGTTTGACGGCTGCAGTGGGATGTGGCGGGGTCTCACGTGTCCAGTTGCGCACAGATGAATCTCTTGTGATGAGCAATCCCAATTAAACGCACTGAAGCGATTAATTATTAATTTACGTCGTTAGATCAAGTTGGGGCGTATGCTTGTGGGAGGGCTTTAAGTAGAATGATGTGAGTGATGTCATGCTTTAAATAAATAAATAAATAAATAAATAAAGGACACACGGTATTTAGCCATGCGATGCTCCAAGAGGTGAAATTATCTCTAAAATCCTGACAAAACAAAATCTGAAATAAAATGAACCACTATAGATGTCAATTTTTTAGTCAGTAATACGACTCCCTTCATAGCCATAGCCATACTAAAGATGTAGGAAAACTGTTGCTGTCCATGGTGCTGCCAGTGAGAGACTCTCGTTTATTATTATGTCAAGGTATTTCAAGCTTCAGTAAAAGTTGGCTTTTTGTATTGTGTAACGAGCATCCTAATGAAATCAATCTTGCAGACTACTCACGTTGTTTTGTTGTGATTTATTACAGGCTGCCCCCCGGGACGCCACGAAAATAAGCGTGAGTATACGTAATATATTACGATCTGTATTTTGTACCTCAGTTAGCATTTCAGATTCGTGGTGTGGTGTTCAGCGGAAGAGAATCTTGCTTAAAGAAAGCATAAAAGTACATTTAAAGATAATTAGGGTAGGAGTAATTTTTTAAAAGTAACAAAATAATAATAATAATAACAATACCTTTGTAAGAATGAGCAACAGTTTAAAGTATAGACCTATATGTAACCTATATGTGTTAAATGTGAAGCATTAAACAAATAAAACGATACTATTTTTTAAAGCCGTCGTAGGGTAGCCTACTTGCTCAAGACACTTTTGGATATGCTATAGTGTTAGATATAAACCTGTGATAGCCTAAATAGTGCTAAATAAAGTTTTAATGACAGGTTATTGATGTTTGGAAAATGAAGTTCGAAGTGCTCGTGTTGCTATGGTTACTGCCCCAGGCAAACGCGATTTCAAAGATCTGTTTGGCGGCAAAATATTAATTTTCTTATTCGCGTACAGGAAATAAAAACGTTGCTCATTATAGTCTAATTTACTGAGTGTGACAGTCTGTAGAATATTTTTGTAACACTGAATGTTGTGTAGGTAAAAATAATAATATAAGCCTAGGCCTTAGTGCAGGATGTACAATACAGATATATGCCAACAAAACCTGTTGAGATGTCGCTTTTGTCTGTCCGTGAGCAGACGGTGAGGGTCCAGGGCAATGCCATCTCCCACAAACTCAGCTTATCGGCTGTGCGGAAGGAGGATGAAGGAGTGTATGAGTGTCGGGTTTTGGACTTGTACTCAGATGAGACTCAGGAATTTAAGGTGCAGGCCACACTGCGCGTGACTCCCCGCGAAGGAATGCTGGCCGAGGAGGCCGTGTCTCACATCCAGAACCGATGGCCTTTGAGGAACAGCAACACAGCGACAGGTGGACGGGCCACTTCTGAGCCGGGCCAGGGTCAGGGAAAACCCCGCGTGCCTCCGCCGGCTGAAATGGGACCGGCTTCCGCCTCAACGACTACGACGAGCTCTGCAGTCAAGTCGTCCGCTTCGCCTCGGCCGGGCAATTCATCTATCCTGAGACAACAGCACGGATCCGGTGAGTGACAGTACAACAGCGACACCGAGCGGTCGAGAGAGGAAAATATTATGTGTCCAGAGTGAGGAGTGAGGATGTTATAGCGGAATTACATTTTGAAGTCAGGTCGTACGGCTTTATTTGGGGGGTGTGTGTGTGTGTGTGTGTGTGTGTGTGTGTGTGTGTGTGTGTGTGTGTGTGTGTGTGTGTGTGTGTGTGTGTGTGTGTGTGTGTGTGTGTGTGTATTCCCTTTGTTTCCACACTCTGGGATAAAATGTCCCCTGCAACGTTATGATACTAACATATTTGATGTGTTGACATGTTGCGTCCCAATGAAGAAAGCAGCATTTAAATCACTTTAAACAATGTTACATTACAAAAATACTTTATTCGACATTGTTAAATATGGAACAAACAAATAAACAACTTGTACAGTCTAAAAATCTATATATCTATCTCCATAAAACATGAAAAACCAAACTGTGTGCAAGTGTGTGTGTGTGTGTGTGTGTACTTGTGTAATTGTAAGGACCAAATGTCTCCACAAAGGTAATAGATCATGAAAAATTTGACAGCGTTGGGTCAGTTTGTTGAGACCCACATGAAAAATTGTTAATAAATTATGCTAAATGCAGAGTGATTCATTGTACATTGTACCATTTGTTTTAGTGTCTTCATTAATGCTTTTTATCTTATAAAATGGAAAACAAATTCCCTTTCCCATATGCAAGTTTTCAGAAAGTAGAAAATCTAAGATTATACTATTCCTGAGAGATATTTGTTCCCCACAGTATTGGCAAAACCTGTAGGCACCTTGCTGTCCAATCATGGTGGGCTTTACTATTGGTTTTTTTTTGGTTATTTTATGAAAAGCTAATGAGCAGATTTTATTTGTTTTAGCCCTAAGCCTTACCCTCATATATCCATCTTTGCATTTATAGATTTTAACACATTATACAGTATGTTTATTAAGCTGTTTCCCCATGGGAACAGTTGGCTGATTTCAGGTTTACTGTCAGATTGGGGGAAATTTTATTGCTGCAGCGTAGGGCATTTTTGACCCACACACACGCTTATCAATGAAGCACATCTCATTTGCTGGAAGGTTTAATTTGTCGCCATATCAAACCTCTGTCTGCTCAGTAGCCAGTCTGTCTGTCTGTGCTGTTTTTTTTATATGTGTAATGCTTTATATATTGCGAGCTCTGCATGCAATTTTTTGCGGTGAATATGCAAGAAAGCTCTATAAAAACTGTTGGCCACACAATGTCTGTCTTAATTGCCACGTGTCTGTCCAGCCTCAGAGCGTCAGTCTGGACCCTTCTTGTCTCTTTCTGAGCATGGTGCAGTGTGACAGAGAGGTTATCATGATATCACCTTGTCTCTTTAACTCTGGCCCCAGGGTCAGGGCCTGTATTTATTGGGGGCCTCAGTATGGATTTAGAGGCTAGGTTGTGTTCTGAATCTCGCTTCTTCCACTGCGGGAGTGATTCCTGCAGACAACGAAGGCGATTACTTCAAGTCTCTAGCTGAGCTAGAGGAGTTTGTTTGTGGCAGGGATGCATTATCCTGCGGTGACTTCGAAGCACTATGGACTACTGATACCGTGGTAGTTTACAGTTCTAGTAGAAAGTAACTACACAGTGCAGTCCCCTGAGAGAGCTAGTCAACAGTTGTGTTCTGGTGTTGTAAGAATAGATACATCTTTATCCTGTTTCAAAATGGTAGCATATATTTCCTCCCGTTCTTTGCATATTAATATTAAGTTAATAAGTTAAATCTAAATATTTTGTTTCAAATATTTCAGCTGCTACATTAGTAGAGGAATGTTGCAATGCGTAACACTGACTTACATGTAATCTACTAATGTTTAATACGATGTCATATGATGTCATATGCATATACCATGGTGTACTGTTTAAATTTTGGTGTTGGTAAGCTTTTTATGTTTTTGGAAAAGGATTTCATTATGTTTAATGAACATGTTCACGATTTCATTATGTTTAAGCACCACTTAATTTTTATTAAAACAGTTATGGAATTGTCCACATTCTTCGATAAACTGAAAGTGCAAAAGAACAACATTTGATGTTAGTAACCTAATTTGAAATGTCAACGCTGTCATTTATGACTAATTGAATGCACCCAAAGAAAAGGGAAAAATAACAATAGCAATTATAATAATTTATTTAAATATATATTTTACTGACCTCAATAGTAGTATATACCTTAAAAAATATTTTTAATCAGGTTGTTAATTTTCTTGTTTAAACACAAATGTTTACTAGACAAGTAATTATGTATTGGTATTGATTTAATTCATACATTAGTGTTATTTTTCTTAATGAAAAAGCTTAAGCAGCAGGATGATTTTCATCCTATATAAAACTGTGGCACATGCTGTTTTGGGAGCACTGTGTATACGTGCATCCATGTTTGTGTGTGTGTATGTGGGAGAATGTATGTGTGCCAGCACGCTCAGCCAGCCCTATCTTTAGTGCGGCCAGACATGGAGGCAGCCATTTGGCGAGCATGTCGGACATTAAGAGGGCCAGTGCACTGATCCTCCACTCTATTTCATTCCAGGTTTTATTTCTCTTTCTATGTTTATTTGGCTGTTCCATGCATTATTGTTCTCTTTTTAGCTTGGGTTAATTTGTTTTTGTTTAAAAAGTAATAGATATTAATTGTAAAAAGGGATATACTTTAGTATAATTAGGTTATTTACCCTTTCGGGATTACAAGCAGTGGTTTAAAATGAACATTGGGATGGGTCGCTGCAATAGTTTCTCCCTCATTTTACCCAATTCAGATGACAAAAGCATATTTATACAAGCATTAAAGAAAACAAAACTGTACATATAGTTGGAGGCTAGTTATATGGCACCATTTCCAACTAAAAATTAAAAGAAAAAATGTGGTTGTCCTTTAATTTACATGAAAACTGCAATTTGGGTGGCTGGAAATGAAAACTTTTTAAGGACAATACTTTTTTGCAGACCTCAGTGAACACAATCTGAACACGAGGCTTATAAAAATGTAAATGTACATTTACATTTTTAGTGCATACATGGTTATCATGTAAACATAGCCTTAAACACTTGTAGGCTTGTGTGCCGCTTGTGTAATTATTATGATGGAGAGTCCCCGTATTACACTTGTCTCTCGCAGTGGCAGGAAAATTGATTTAAATGAATCAGCGAAGCAGTGCTAGTCATACTGTCATGTGTCAGTAAGTGCTCTGGCACATTTACCATTGACAGAAACATCTCAAATGTATCTCGGCTTTTTCTTCTTCCCTTTTGGTTAAGAGCTCAGTTTTTGTCATTGGAGTGAGAAGGTTAAAGAGTCATCTGCCACGTTTGAAGGATTGCACCTTTCAGGTCTGACCACACTATCAGCTTTTGAGGAGAGAAAGAAAATTCACCCTTCGCTGCTCATGCTCACTCTCTTGCTTTCTCTCTCAGTCGCACACAGCTCCTCTTTTGGAAACATGCATCTGTCACTTTTCCACAATGTCATCTCAATGAGTGGCAGAAACAATTAATATTAAAGGAATGCCACAGGCAGGAGCCGATAAGCTTGGCCTTCTACACGCTGTCAGGTGCATCCAATTGCCTCTTGCTGCTTTTGCTTATTTCATGTGTTGTTTCCCCAGCACGGCTGGGTGGCACGTCTGTCTTTACTGGAAAAAAACCCCACATTAATTCATTAACTCACTGTTGAAAATGTCTACAAATTTCCCTAAAATGGCCAAGAACAAAGAGGTTACTAAAAGCACTGATCTCTAAAGAACAGTTTTGGTCTGTTTGATTCTCTCATGAGAGGGTCAAGTATTAAAATGTATGTTTTAGTAGGCCTGGTCTATATTTACATCCAATTCCTGGTCATGTTTATTGAAATAAGAAACTGTCTCATCAAACTGTTTGTTTAATTTATTCAGAAGCTAATTTCATATTAATACCACAGCCTCCTGATTGTATAACTGTTCTTTGTGTTTGCTCTCAAGTGAAATTAATGTTAAAATACTTAAACTAGCATTTAGCAGGTTTGAATAATCTAATCTCACAAGTGAAATGTAATATTGCATTGCGTATTTGCCTCATAAAAGGGAGACATATTTTGTTGATGTGTTTATTCACCCTCATTCATTTGATCTTTCAAGGAATACCTTTTTTGACAAAGAAAAATGTTTTCTTTTTCCAAAGATATAATTTTTCCAAAAAAAATTAAAAAATTATAATAATAAAATAAAGAAAGACAGACAGACAGACAGACAGACAGACAGAGATAGATAGATAGATAGATAGATAGATAGATAGATAGATAGATAGA